>JAXQGT010000185.1:0-14975 GCA_037040375.1 Basipetospora sp. M8501
AAGGTTACCATGGAGCTCCAGGATCTCGAGAAGACGCTCAAGAACATTGAGGAGGCCAGGCCCTTCGAGGACCTCACTGTCGTATGTAGCCCCCCCGGACAACCCCAGACGTCACGAATGCTATGCGTGGAAGTTGTGCTCACTGTTTTACTACACTACAGGACGAGGTTGCCGCCGCCGAGCCATCGATTGACGAGAAGACCGCCAAGCTCGTCTCCAAGGGTCGCTGGGTCGTTCCCGGATACAAGGTACGAGTACAATTTCCAGCCGATGAGGATTTTTACAGTGCTCACACCCTCCACAGGAGAGATTCGGCGACCTCTCGGTCCTCTAAGCTACATGTAGCCGACCGGGGGTTATCATTGGGATGTTGGGGCTGTCGAGCACGGAACGATGTTCCAGATAAGAAGAGCGGGTTCTTGAAGATAGCGGGTAGAAGGGGAAGAAGAACTACTCTTGTGTATTTGTCGAAACAAGCGAGCATCAAGAGCTTTGAGCTGAAAGATGTCACTTTGGTCCCTGCCGCTCCGAACCTTTCCACGTGAACGTGACATTTGATCCAGACCTTCGGTCGTTTCATACCCCATGGACGACCGCAGCTTTCCTTCTATTTCCGGCAGCTTGGGTGGCGAAGGATTAGAAGCAGATCTAAGGGGTGGTGCTGGCGACGGAGAATGAAGTATCAGTATTATACACTTACTAGGGGTACTTCAGTCTACTCCGTAGAGAGAGGCACACCAAGCCGACACCCCGGCGAGCCGGTGGACTCAAGCGCATCCAATGGCACGGCTAAGGTGGCCTTCGCAGTGTTCGGTGATGAGGTGTACTTGAACTCCATGCATCACTGACGGCACTAGCCCTTGTACGACACCGCCAATCTTGCATATCACCGGTCACCGCTCTTCCCGGGGCCAGCTGGCTGGGACGATTCCACCCCGTAAGTGGCGGTTCTTTCTTCCGCTTCTTTCAATCTTTTTGCTCCGTAGGGCCGTCAACCCAGTGGAGACTCGACCTTGGTGTCGCATCGTTCTTCGAATCCCTGACTTCAATGACATCTGGACCACCCTTGACATCTGCCCTCTATCCCCTCTTTCCCCACAACAACCATGAATGGAGAGTACTGTAAGGTCCCCAGCAGGACCTACTGCATCCACTTTGGGCTGTTCCACGTGCTCTACTCTGCATCTAGCTTTCGTTGGCCGTCGAAGTCAGCTGGACTCTGCCCCCCGTTCCAGTCTCTTCACAGTGTTTTGTCCCCCGGTCGTCCCCTCAACTCCCTCATGTCCTCATTCCCTCCGCTCCACTTCTGCCTCTCGCACGAGTCAACACCGAGCAGGAGGTACTCATGCATGTACGTGGTGACTGCAGTGCAGTTGGTTCGGTGGGATCGCCTTTGACGGGGCGGGGTCTCCAGGTTATCTCGCCGGCCTCACCGAGTGGCCGGCTCATGCGTGGGACCGTGGGACCGTTGGAAACGTGGGCCTCTTTTTTGGTCTTGCTTCCCTTCCTTATCCTTTTATTCTCTTACTTTTTTCCCTTGTTTTTTTCTCTCTCTTTCCAAATGATCCATGTTAGTTCACCCGCAATTCCCTCTTCGGCTCAGGTGCAGCACGCCACAATCGACCGGCGAAAATAGATCCTGGTAGTCGGGTCTGTCCCAGGGCTCGATTCCCCATCCAACATCGGCCCCATTTACACAACGCATCGTTAAGTCTCAACACGAGTCACTAGTGTTTTCTCCATATGCGATGGCACTTTGACTTCGACTTCACTGTTTCTTCAAGTTTTCGACCTACTCCGTATGTTATGCTGTCGTCCTCCGTCCGTTCCAGCTTTTCTTCCCTTGAACTCCTTGAAACCTATACGGACCGCAAAGTGTGTACTTCTATATCTGCTTCCATCAATGCTATACCACGACTTAAACCGCTCATAACAAAACAACGACTTTGTACTACGGGCCACTGAAACGAGGAACCGGTCAGAACTCACCCATGCCGGCATAGCTGAAGATAGAGTTCTCGTATTGAAGGCGAGCCCAGGTCTTCATTGGACAGCAACCCCGTTCGTCGCCAGCCAAACAGAGGTTTCCTTTCTCTTTTAAGTGATACGGGATCACAGCCGGCCTCCTCTTACCGGGTGTTTCGCTCTCCTATGATTGCTGTTGCCTTCCGCTACCCCCCTTCCTAACAAAACTTCAGCATCGCATCGGCTCGCCGCATGTACAACCCCTCGGGCCGCTCTCCTCGACCGGTGAAGCTGAATTCCATCGTCTCTCTGGCTTGCGGAAGTCGGCTGGCTGCGCAAGAGAAGAGATCAAAAAGGGGAGGGCAAAGAAGGAAGGAAACAACACTGCGTACGCGCAACGAGGGGAGAGGACTAGTGTTCCCAGGCTAGACGCGAGGACGGAACTATCCCTCGAACAAGGGGGGATCCACTATATAAGACGCAACAAAAGCCCGCTGTCTACTCCTTCAAACTCGACGTTTGACTATAGGGTCCCGTTTCCCCCAGCCCAGCCCCATCGACAGGGCCTTTCTAGATACCCATCCGGGAAGAGTCGTACCCACAGGGTAACACGGAGCCTCCCATCCAAACACGGGGCTTCTCGACACACAGACCCTAGGAGAGCCAAACATCCAGCAACAAGACCGAGACCCAACAAGGCAGGAGGGGGGGAAACTAAACTCGCCCCCGCCGCCACCATGCCCCCCTCGCCGCTCGAGGCACTGGCCCTCGAGAAGCCCCCGCCCATGCATCCCGAGTGGGTCGCGTACGAGAAGGCGAACCTCGTCGACACGGCGCCCAAGAAGAAGTCGTACGAGGCCCCCTCGGCCGTGGCGAAGCAGCGCGCTTACGCCGCCGAGTGCCGCGCCCTGCACGCCCGCGCCATGGCCCCGGGCGCCCGGGACCACCACCTCGCCCTCGGCGTGAGCGTCACCCGCACGACC
Source organism: Basipetospora sp. M8501 (assembly GCA_037040375.1). NCBI lineage: Eukaryota > Fungi > Ascomycota > Sordariomycetes > Microascales > Basipetospora > Basipetospora sp. M8501. The sequence continues at coordinate 2,949 of JAXQGT010000185.1, forward strand.
ACCGTCTCGACCAAGGACGGGGCCACCGTGCCCATCGCCGTGTACTCCCGGGACGACGACGACGGCGGCGACGACGACGACGGCGAGAACCACCACCACCGGAGAAGCAGCAGGGTTCGGGAGCCCGACGTCGTGATCGTGTACTACCACGGCGGCGGACTTTGGGTCGGCGAGGCGGACAGCGAGGAGCTGTCCTGCAGGAGGCTCGTCAAGGCCCGGTGGGAGGGGGGAGGGGATCAGAACCGCGGCCCGGGGCACGTCGTCGTGTACTCGATCGGGTACCGCTTGATGCCCGAGTACTTTGCGAGCGTGTGCGTGTCCGACGCGTACGACGGCTTCGAGGCCGTGCGCCGCAGGGTCGGCTCGGGTTCCCGCATCATCCTCGTCGGGTCGTCCAGCGGGGGTCAGCTCGCGGCCCTCGTGTCCCAGATGGCGCCCCGGGGCTCCGTCCACGGCGTCTTGCTGCGGTGCCCCGTCACGAGCGACGTCTTCAGCGGGCCCGACTATGTGCCGGAACCCTTGCGGCCGTTCCACACCAGCCCCGCCGACGCCTTCGTGACGTCGCTCGTCGGGCACATGAGGAGGGCCGTGCCGCGGGACGGGCTCGCGAGGATGCCGCTCGAGGCGAGTCTGCGCGAGCTGGAGGGCCTCCCGCGCACGTGGATCCAGGTGTGCACCAACGACGTGTTGTACTCGGACGGCGTGTGCTACGCCATTGCGCTGGAGAGGGCCGGGGTCGAGGTGAAGGTTGACGTCGTCGAAGGGTGGCCTCACACATTCTGGCTGAAGGCCCCGGAGCTGAAGAGGGCGTTTGAGGCTGATATGGCCATGCTGGAAGGTTTGAGATGGATCCTTTCTTGACGTCTCAGACGATGTCCCTTTTTCGTTATTATCTTCGGTCTCTTCGACAGCAATCTTCCCCTCTATCTCAGAGAGGTTCCTATGGTGGGTATCGTGTCAGGGGCTTGTCCCAGAAATACAGACGGCGTCTGGGGTGTTCTTCAGCAAAGCGGACAATACAGGGAGGTTGACTGCGGAGTTCAATCGATATGGTGCAATCTATCCAACTCGGGGCCTTTCTATCCATCGGTCGGGTCAGGCCATTCGTGTATAACAAAATCTGAGGTCCCTTTGTTCTGGAGCGGCAGCCTGCGTGAGAGTTGCTCAATGTACTGACACCGCAATGACCTATCTCGGGCTTGGGTCCCATTCAGAGAGATCTGTAGGGTGATGTCGCCTCCGCGTTTGGGTACACTACCCACTGTACGTTGGCGGTGTGTAAGATAAGGTACAAGATGAGGTGTATTCTAGTTGTTTGGTTCTTGGTCCTTCACAACAGGGGCCCGGATGCGCTGGATTAATGACCGGTCGCCTCGGCCCGTGTTCTCTTCACCAGTGCCTGTTGAGACGAGAATAGACACGTTCTAACCACGCGCCCGCCTGTCTTGTCGGCAGCGGTAAACGGATGAATGCCGCGAAACGAGCGCCTGAATCACCATGAACTCTGCAGCTGGGGGTTCAGTTTATCCCTTGACGTATGAAGACGCCGACCACTTGCTAGCGGAGGAATCCTCACAAAAAACAGTCGATTTTTCTTTCCAACAGGGGTAAGCATCAGAATCCGCAAGAGCCCTCCATCAAGACTCCGTGACTCCTGGGGAAACGAGCAGGCGTCGAGCGACGGCTCTCCGCCGCAACACTGGATCAAGAAGAAGGCATACTCGCCATTATCATTGCCGTTTAGCGAAAAGACGAAGAAACTGTAGGACATTGCAAGTAGCGAGCCGAAGATCCCCAAAGGCCGTGGCACGGTCTCTCCCATAATACCAGAGGGGGAAAAAACAAGAAGAAAAAGTAGATCCTCCAAGCTCCTCCCTTCCATAAACACCGGGCAAAATTCAGATCCCAAAACATCCCGCAAAAAAAGAACATAAATGAAGGAACCCAACGTTCCTCAGGTCGTCAATATGAGTCACTAGACAGGACAACTAGAAATTACGATATCGTGATAAGGGGGGGTTTAAAGTGCGTCTTCCTCCGTCTCCCACTCTCTCACTCCTCGTCGAAGATCTCGTACGTGTTTTGCAGAATAGTGTCGATAACCTTGATCTGCCAGCCGGCGTCGGCGATGCTGGTGGTCGGGTCAGTGCCCATGAGGGTGGGGCCGAAGATGACAGCGAGGTTGTGCGAGGTCATGCGGTTGAGGTGAGCGTGCTCCATCACCCGGTAGAGGTGCAGGCAGAGCGTGCGGAGCGTGGCGTAGTTGGGGTCGGGGAGGCTGTTGATGATGGCGTGCATCGAGTCACGCCTTACTATGTCGTCCTCGTGCTCTGCAGAGATCGATGCATGTTAGACACAAGCTACTCATCTTCAAGACGTCTGTATGACATGCTAAGTTGGGCAAGACTCACTGGCTGCCTCTACAAGTGCGGAGTGCTGCTCCATCGTGAGCAGCGGGTCGGGCAAGTCGCGGAAGAACTGCTTGAGGAGACCCGTCACACTGTTCACGTCGTGGAAGAAGTTCTCGGGGTTCCTAAAGTCCAGCGCAGGATTGTTCGAATCTATCCACACCAGTTAGCAAAACGAACAAAGTCACTACTACCAATGAATCCTGCGTGGCACGGATGCATCATCTCCCTTACCTGCATCAAACATGGCCTTCAACCGGTTGATGGAGTTCATCGACCCGGACTGGCGGTAGATACCCTCCAGGTTCAGGCCGAACAGGTCAACGGCTTGAATGCACTGATACACCACCATCGGCACGACAAGGGCGTCCCTCTCGTAAAGCTTGCCCAAAGTAAGCCCGAAAACTGGCCTGGTCTCCCGAGGAGGCTGTCTTCCCTGGGCCGGCGGGGACTGTTGTCGCCCAATGGGAGCCGCAGCCAGCGGAGACGGCGCGATGCCCGCTTGAGAGCTAGGGTTCTGGAGAAGGGGGTTGATGCCACCAGAGTCCCTCTGATGAGCCTGAGGCCCCAGGGCAGGGGCTTGGGGTGGCGCTTGGTGATAGCCTCCAGGCTGGAATGAGAGGGCCCCAAGCTGAGGCGGGGCCTGTGAGGACATGGAGCCGGAGGGTCCGCTGGCAGTAGGGCCATTCCCGAACGGACCCGGACCGCGTCCGCCTTGTTCTTGGTGCGGCTGCTGGCCCATTGCGCCCTGTTGATTCAGCATGCTTCCGGTGCTGAAGTTGCGGCTATGCTGCTGAGCCGGATGGGGCTGGCCGTGCTGCTGCTGTGAGGATGGGCGCATTGGCTGAGCTCCACTCATTGCTGGAGGATAGCCTTGATTCGTGGGTGACGTGGTAGGAGGTGTGAAGCTCTGCCTCGTATCACCTCTGGGAGGTTGTACGTGAGGCGGTTGCGTAGGTAGTTGCACGGGGTACTGGCCAGACGGCGCCGTCTGGTCAGATTGAGGGGGTGCCTGAGTGACTGGAGGGTGCGTCGGCTGATTCAAAACCTGTGAAATTTGACATTAGTTTGAAAATCAGACAGAAGAACATGGATATGGGAACTGTAAAGATAAGGACGTGGGCCGCTAGGCGACTAATGTAGCTTGGAAGAGATACTTATGGAAGCTTAAACGTACCGGGTTCCGGATATACTTGAGCTCGCCCTGATCGACGGGGACCTTGGAGTGGTGAGCTATTAGGTAGTCGCTCAGGTCCTTTTCGTTATCGATGGAAGCGATGGCCTCCCGGAGGCTCCGGGGTTGCTGCGCAGCAGCGTCCCCTTTGCCCTTGATCGGGCTGATACTCAGGCCGTTGCTAAGCAGGAGCTTCTCGTTGAAGGAAGCTGTCCAAGATAGCAGGTTAGCCTACGGCAATGCCTGTTGTTCGCCGAGGAAAAAGTGCAAAAGCAGCACATACCGAACTTCTGCATCTGGAGCGACAGTCCCGAGTCCGTCTCGCGGACCAGGTCCCGGAGGGCCTTCACAGCCTCGGGCCGCGTGCGCTGGACGAGCTCGCCCTTTTCGGCCTGGAGCACCTGGACCCTGCCGTGGTAATCCTGGTCGGCTCCCTGCACCTTGCGCAGCAGATCCTCCTCGTGCTGGGCGGCGCTCCTCGGGGCCTTGAAGAAGAGCTTTCCACTCTGCCTTGATGTGTCGCCGGTCCTCACCCTCTCGTACTCCTCGGCCAGGGAGTCGTACTTGGCCTTGGACTTGCGCATGGCGGCCTCGATCTCGCTCACGCGCTGCTCAGCAGCCAGGCCGTCGGCCTTCCAGCCCTTGCGGTTGCGCTCGGCGATGGAGGCGAGCTCCATGAGGTCGTCGTGCATAGTGTGGAGCGAGCCGGCGAACTGGAGCCCGTTCTCGGCCATGCGGTCGTGGATGATGAGCATCTCCTCGTACGCCTGGGTGAAGGTGCCCTGCTTGTGTTCGGGTCGGTGGATGCTCTCCTGGGTCATGCGACAGAGTTTCCGGAGGCCGTGGGCGTGTTCTTCTTCGAGGGACGATCGCTTCTTGAGGAAAAGGGCAAACTCCTGTGGGAAAGCAGGCGCGCAGGCGGTCTTGTTAGTTCTGGCTATGATACAGGTGAAGTGTGGAAGTTGTCCTCGAATTGGCGTACCTTGGCGGCAGCGATACTCTGCTTGAGTCTGTTCAGCATTGCGGCGACGGCAATCTGTATTCTTGTGAGCCTCGTCGTATTTCTTTATGTAACATGAGCGCGGATTGCGGGGAGCAATTACATCGGATGTGAGGACATCTTGCACTAGCTTGGCGACGTCAGGAGTGCTTCCCGGAGCTGCTGAAGCAGGCCCAGCAGTGGTCGGCGGATTGGGCGCCGGGGTGGCGCCATTGGCGGCAGCAGGCTTGCTCTCAGCCATAGCTGCTGTGCTTCCAAGCGACATGCTCTCGGATCGATTGCGTTGATGCGAAGAGAATAGTGATGTTGGCGAATGGAGGTTGGTCATCGTCGAGCTCGACGGGGTGAGGAGGGGAGGGAAGAAGAAAGGCGACGACAATTAATGGTTCGTCGGTGTGAGAAGACTCGCGGGTTTCGAGGTGGTACGTGTCACGGTTCGAGCTAGTACATGTTTAGTACTCGTAGCGCAGTGTGCGGAAAGGGCGGGGGGAACACGACGGCGCTCCCAGGGGTTGGATTCTCGTTGTCGAGATGCACCAGGAAACACGCGGAAATTGTTTTGCCCAAGGGGTTCAGGGTGAAGCCGAGGGAAGGGCCCAGACGCATTTCCGGGTTTTTCTTCGAGAAGGATGGGCACCAAGAGATGCAGGGCGTGAAACGAGCGAAATTCATGCAGGCCCAGGATCCAGCGCCCCAACTTGAGTGCCACCAGACCTGTGTACGGAGTACATGTATTCACTGTGTTCTTTGGCGCACCCGCTACATAACATTGAATGCAGTTGAGAACATGAACGCTCCCTCACCATGAATGCTGTCCAGGCTACGCGGATCCATTGCAATCGACTTGGAGAAATCATCAATCAAACGGCTGATCGCTCCTGAAGGGACTTTATATTGGCATTGATGCGCACCAGACCGGACATGATCCCTCAGATCCAACCTGGGTGAACTTTGGTGAGTCCTCTAGAGTAGATTATTTCCAGATTTAGAAAGACCACATAGCCCCAACTCCTAGGATGTTGTATAGGTAACATTGAATCTGACATCGAACCTTCCCATCTAATTCCACGCCTTAAGAAACGGGGGGATACGCGCCACGTATCTATGAAGGGTGGCAGTTGACGCCCGTCTGATATCGAGTTGTCGTTGAAGCCAAGCCGTCAACTGTTTTCTTTCGTCTCGTATATCTCTGACGAGCCCACAATTGAGCCTTCCAGTGCCATGTTAACTGGGGGTTGCGACGTCAGCACTGACGTTGGCACGAAGCCCCTTGGGAATGGCCCAGACCCAGCTGGTTAAGCTCGAGGGTCTTATAGTGCCCTTTTCTCCCCCGAAGTTAGAGTAATATGCTATTAACATGTTCGCCCAACACCGGATGACATGGAAACCCTGAACTTACCCCTTGGCCTATGCTCAACCAATAACTATTATAAGCAGTGCATTGAACTTGCCGGTTACCAAAAAAACCATACTTTCCGGCGCCCGGAAGCAAAGACGTCTGGTGCTCCGGAAAACTTGCTTCCGCTCGACAGAGCACACCCTTTGCGAGCGCTGGTAAAGGAGTGGCAGTGGCCTTTGCAGATACGACACGCTCTCCCTCTCCAGGACTAAGTAGGTTGCCCACGTTTATCAGCGGGCATCCCAAGTTGCGTCACGGCAGGGTGGCGCGGACAGAAGGTGTGCCCCCCATGTGGGGACCAGGGTCCATACCCCTCGTGTCTGCTTGATCCCTCCCAGGACTTGGACTAGGGTGCACAGAGGAGCGATGTCATTTGGTTCTTTCTTGTCAGGGAAGCCCTTGGTTTGATTGAACATCCCGGCAGCCAAACCCGGTTACACAACGGGTTCGACGGGACTCCTTCGATGGCTCGGGGTTGCTGCAGTCTGGTGGTTGGAAACAAGAATCCTCCCGAATACTCACGAGGGCGTCATCGCGGGCCCCGGCGATCTGAACCACAATCTACGCTACGCTGACGGCGCCCACAACTTGTTTCCCCTGCTATTTTAATACGGTTAATGGTCCATGTGGTAGTAGCACAGCGATCGGGCGGTGCTCCAGCTCCCATGTGTGTGAATCTGAAGCGTCGATCCCGTCGGGTCGTGTGTCAGCCACACGAAGACACCAGGCTCAAGCACTGGACAGTCCTCATCGGGATTGGTGCCCTCGACGCCCAGTAGCCCTACCAGACTTATGTTGGCTCGTTCCACCTTCTGCCATGAAGATTTTGGTATTAATAGTGGCGCCCGAAAGAATCAAGGCGAATAAAAAGCAAACGACAATGTCTTAAGCTTAAGTGTAATGCATTGACGCTGGTCCATGTCCCCTTCCTCCCCGCTGTTTACTTCTTCAGTGCCAGAAAATCAGGTGCGGCAATGGGCCATCAAGGATCACCGTGCAAGTGAATCCTCCAAAATACACAATTCTTGAGTTCCCGTCGACGGTACATAGCTATTAGGCCTAGGAATATCCCATCAAAAATGTCTGTAGATTGCTATGGCTGGAATCATTTGATGCCTTGGATGTGTTTTGGGGCGTTCAGAGAGGTGTGAATAGGAGTTCACGCACTGGGCTGCTAGATTGACTTGGCCGGAGAATTTGTTCAGGTTGGCTCAAGTAACCACCGCTACATATCAACATGAACCACACTGCATCGCCAAACCCGAAATTTTCTACCAGTCCAGCTTACCCGCCACAAGGCTCACTCATAATACGTGTGTCGTCAAGATCTTACTTTTCAGCTTTATGAACAAGCTTAGACCGGCGAATAAGCTTAATTACTAAAAATATCTGAGAAAATCTGCTTCGGGCGTCTTACGAGCTTGCATATACAAAGAAGTCTTGACTTGGAGACTCAATTCCCAGGCCACATCTTGTAACAGTTCGAGATCCAACTCGCCTCACCCTTTGCATAAAACGGATCCCCCGAACTTATACTGCCCATGTCTGCGTCAAAGAAACGAGCCGCTGAGTCGGACGGGCCAGCCAAGAAAAGGAGGAGGAAGGCCAAACCCGTCTCCCCAGACGACGAGCTGATCGACCTGGAACTCGGGGTAAACGGGGCCATCGCCACAATGGACGGCCAGCTACTTGCAGACCACCTCGCGCAGAAGACGAGTCGGTTTGGAACCGATCTGAGCCCTGTCGAGCTCGCCGATCTGTCAATATCCGGTAAGTCTTACTACACTCGCGAGGGGGGGAAAATGAAAGGAAAATAGTATATCACGCTGGCCCCGCCCATTGGAGGCTAAGCGCATGATCTTGTTGGTATGCTGACTTCTGTGGGGACCAATAGCTGGATGTGTGAAGGACACCACGTCATGGAAGGAGCAGAGGACAACGGATAAGCTATCGGACTTCCTCGAGGCCTTCGCCGGCGACTCCAAGTCGCTGACCAAGGCGCCCAAACCCTGCGGCGCGCCTCACACCATCATCGTGACAGGCGCTGGGCTGAGAGCGGCGGATATAGTTAGGTAAGTAAGACGAAACATCTTTATGAGCTTCTAAACTTTGAAGAATTAACGCTTACGACGACCAACAGGGCAGTGAGGAAATTTCAGCAGAAGGACAATGCCATTGCCAAACTAGTGAGAGGACGATCCGCGTTGAGCCGGCGGCCGGTTCTTGGAGCCAAGACTGACAGTTGCTCTCTAGTTTGCGAAACATATGAAGGTGGAAGAGCAAGTCAAATTCCTGGGAAAGACCCGCATAGGGATCGGAGTCGGCACTCCAGCCAGGCTTACGGAGCTTATCGAGAATGGCAAGTCTGTTCCTCTCCCTTTTTCGTTGCCCAGGACACCAGCATCATATAAGTACATCCTGGGCGCGACTAAGAGTTCCCACTAACGCATATCTCACCATACAGGATCGCTTTCGGTTGCGCACCTGAAGCGTATCATTGTGGATGCGTCGCATGTGGACCAGAAGAAGCGAGGTGTACTGGACATGAAGGACACGATGCTGCCTCTCGCCCGGCTGCTGTCGAGGTCGGAGTTGAAGGAGCGGTACGCCGCGGAGAAGGATTGCATCGATTTGATATTCTACTAGACAAAAATCTTAACTTGTTGCCCGAATTTTGTGAGCTTCTTAACGTGAATAAGAAAGTTAAGAAGCGCAGCTCGCATGAATGCTTCGTGTTAGCTCACTGGCGACAGCTTAAGTTCTTCGGCTTCGTGGTGGTTGCAAAGAGAACACACACCACATGCATAGATATGGTCCGTATGAACAGTAACTCCCACTGTGATCGGTGCTGCATAGACCGACTTTCCGCTGTGGGTTCTCCGTCTCCCGCCAAAAAGTTTGGGAATTTTTTATGGAAATTTTCCCACCCTCCTGCTGCTGGACTCTCTCGAAAGGTAGAGCTACAGCCGAACCCCCATTCTCTCACGCAATCTATGATCTGACGAAGGAATCCCAAAAGCAACAGACGCTACTCTCCCAGGTCTACACTACTACTCGGACAACGGAACAATCGAAAATCGCCTCATAACCCAACCCCTCAATTCCCCCGCAACAAACGCTTTCGAGCATCGTTGCAATGGGCAAGCGCAGCCGGGATAGCATGGCCGACGGCGGCAGTGCGGCACTCCACGACGGCAAGGCCAAGAAGCGGAGAAAGAATGCGGACGGCGATGCGGGAAAGAGAGATAAGAAGAAGAGGCTCCGGGAGCTCAAGAAGGACATTACCGATCTACCCGCTGGCGAGGGCGAGGACGACGACGGCGAGGAGGATGGCGGCGCCAAGGTCGAGGAGCTAGAGAAGATTGTCCTGACCAACGGCGGTGAGGATAGCGGTGCGCTGTCTAAGAAGGCGGAAAAGAAGAAGAGGAAAAAAGAGAAGGAGGCCAAGGAAGCCAAGGAGGCTGTGAAGGAGGTGGAGAAGGAGGAAGAAGAAGAAGTAGAGGCGGTGAAGGAGGACGCTGGGAGGGCAGAAGGGGAGAAGAAGTCTAAGAAGGACAAGAAGGATAAGAAGAAGAAGAAGAGCAAGAAGGGAGATGCTGAGGCGAACGGCGAGAATACTGGAGATCATGCGTCCGAGGCGAGCGGAGCTAAGGCGACCGAGGACACACCTATGGAGGACGTCGACGCAGAAGAGGGTGGCCAGGAGCAAGAGGACGGGCAGGGCAAGAAGCCCCGCTTCATTGTCTTTGTCGGTACGTTTTCTCCATCTGTTCCAATCATACCATGCTGCTCCAATGTACTAAACAAGTCACCTCGCCCATAGGAAACCTCCCATACTCCGCCACAGCCGAGTCTATCCAGGCACACTTCGCACCCCTCAACCCGTCGTCGGTGCGCTGCCTCACGAAGCGCGACGAGCCCACCAAGTGCCGTGGGTGCGCCTTCATCGAGTTCACCTCCTCCACGAGCATGCGGACCTGCCTCGACAAGTGGCACCACTCTACCTTTAGCGACGGCATATCCAAAGCGCGCAAGATTAACGTGGAACTCACGTAAGTTTCCCTCCGCGCTTAACCTCTCAGATGGACCCTTTTCACAGTCGATTTGAATTTCAACAACCCTTCCACACCGTCAACATGTCCTAACTGTCTTTCTATATGTATCAGGGCTGGTGGAGGAGGCAAGACAAGCCACCGCATGGAAAAGATCAAGAAGAAGAACGAGAAGCTCGCCGTCAACCGCGTCAAGCGCATAGAGGCCGAGAAGAAGGAGAAGCAAACCAAGGCGACCACCAAGGAGCAGAACGGAGGCGCTGAGCCAGACAACATGCACCCGAGCAGGAGAGCAAGAATGGGGAACTGATCTGGGGAAGACAACGGGTACGTACGCCCCCGGCTTTGTATCCAGATCGTTACAGAGTGGCGGCTCTTTCTTTCAGTTTGGTTAGCAGCAATGAATGAATGATACCCCGTCTAGCCAGACCTTGCAAGGCAGGACTCGATCTGCTCGTCGTCGTGTAAACTGTGTAAGCATTCTCACAAGATCAAAACAAGGCGGAGAATAGATTCACAGAGCTGGGATATCCTGAACTCTTAAGACAAAAATCAACATGCGAATTTACGAATGCTACACTATCTACATGGAGAAAAAAAGCCATAGGGGGTAATCCAGAACGCGAAGAGGGTTTGAACAAAAAACAAAGGCGTTGTAAATGCGTACTCAGCTCCGTATGTTTCTCACTAGCCACTACTCGTGTCAAACTGGACCTAGGCAGAAGGCCAATCTGTGAGGAAATCACGGCTCTCTCCAACAAAAGATCTCCTCAGACATCGCCCATCCGACTCGGCCGACGCGACTGGTAGCGCCTACACATCCTTCCTTTTTTTCTGTTCCTGCCCACGGTCCGTTACACGACTCAAATGGCCAATCCGTATTTCGTTCTGACGGCTAGACATAAACTAGCCCGAGTTGATGAGTGTGAAACGGTCCAGGACAAGGGGTGGGTATTGACATAGCGGTTGCCAGCGATTAAAATCTCGAAAAAAATCCAGAACCAAGCGGGGGGGGGGGGACAAGTGTCGAAGAAAGTTAAAAGAAAAAAAGGTACGACATCGAAAGGGCACGAAACAGATCAGATCAGGCAGGGAGGCCAATAAAAGAAGATGTTTCAACGCGCTCTTTTCGGTCTCCAGGCTTGCGGGTTCAGAGGAGGCTTCAAAATTTGCTGACAGACGCAACAAGGTATCAAGCTCCCGTCTATTCTAGGATCCCTCGATGCGTGAAAAGTATCTCGGTCAATCGATAGACGGCATCCAGGTGCGATGCGTAAGGCGGGGGGGTTCCACGAATCGGCGAGGCAAGGTCTTGGGTATAGGGAGTGAAAGATGTCGAGATATCAAGCGAGGTTCATGGTCATGGGTAATCGTCGTTAAGAGTCGTCGAAAGAAGAAGAACGAGAAGGCGTCGGGGGTCTATCCCTCGAGTAGCAGTGGCCAGGCAAGCAGCAAACTATCAATCCGTGTAACGACCTCTGCCCCGCGTAAGACCGTCGGTCGAAAGAAACAAATCGGGAATCTATGTTCCGCCCCGGACGCCGTCCCAGAGAAATATCAAGCATCCGAGTAGGCAGAGGAAAACGACGACAGGCGACTTGGCCGGTCAAGGTGGATCGAGATCAGTAGTTGCCGCATTCAGAGAATCGTACACTTGGACTTCTTCCGTACGACGGGCTGCGGGCGGGGGTTAAGTACGGCACTAAAGAGCGAGAAGGGTTAGTCGGTTGACTCTGGAGCTGTAGGAGAGCTGAAGGACGTACCGGATGGCCTCATCAAACACGCTCTTGAGGTTCCTCTGGGTCAGGGCAGAACATTCCAGGTACTTGTGCGCCTTGATCTCCTTGGCGCACATGAGGGCTCGATCGTAGGATACTGGCTCCATGCGCTTTTGACGTAGCGACTCGAGAGTGTTTGGGTCGTCTAGAAGATCGAGTTTCGTGCCAACGAGAATGATGGGGATATTCGGAGCGTGATGATCGATCTCACTAGGA
>JAXQGT010000186.1:0-15445 GCA_037040375.1 Basipetospora sp. M8501
AATCATAAGGACAAGAAGATAACAGCTCAAATGACCTCTTCTTGTAAGCTGAGACCTGGGATCTCCTGTACCGTACCATTCTCTCGCGGACCGAATATCGCTCTTCTCATTTTCCGCGCCCGCCAATCCGCTCCCGTCTACTCTTAATTCCTCTAATATCTTTCTCAGTCTCCCCTCCGTCTGCCTCTCCTATCCCGGAGACAGTTGTTTCAAGCTGATGACCACGTGGACCGACAGGGAGGTTGATCCGCCCGCCGCTGGGGGTGTGCGTGAAGAAGGGGGGACCCTTGCCAAGAGCATGCAGCCCAAGACAGGGCCAAGCCCGCTCAGCTCTTGGCTCCAAGAAAGACCGTTCTAGACCACCCAGTTTGGATTATTCTGCCGTAAATACTTTCGTACATCAACCCCCATTCGTTTATACCACAGACGGAGTTAAAAATTAAAAATAAAACAAGGCACTACGAGTAGGTGGTTTCTACACAATAGGAAAAGGTTTTTGAGAGTTTTAGTCGTGAAACGTACGATAGCGCCCGGTGCCGTCTCGGCGCCTCGTCTCTAGCGCGGACCCGGATGTGTGGCGTCTCCCTCCTCGCGGTTCGATCCGTGACCGAATGCATATGGTAATCGATAGCATTATCGAACGGTCTAGACTCTGCCCTACAGGCGGCTCCTCTGTATGCACATGTGGCCTTATACGCAGTATACATCGCGAGAATCTTCTCGAAAAGCCTTCATCCAGGTAGACTCGATAGCCTCATTGGGATACCGGCGCCTTGCCCTCTCCTCCCGGATGCTCTAAGCGCAAGTGGTGGCCTTGCTTCCCGTATCAACGGCCTTACCATTGGGTCACTTTGCAATCTACGACTCCGGGTTAACATCTCCTCGTCCCGGTCCAACACTTCAGGTGCAGAAGCGAGGTTCACATGTCATGTGCCAGCCCATTTGCCCGAGAAAAATGCCAACATTGAAAACTACAGTCGGCAAACAAGGAAAGGATTAGATCACCGTATGGTAATTGACGCAAGCGTCATTCGAGACCTTGACGGATGATCGGTTGCCTGGTGCCGAAGCGATCAGAACATCGAGATCACATCTATAATAAACAACACTATCCAGACAAATAGGCAACCCCAGTCTCTTACATTAGTTTCGGCGCCGTCGTCTGTAAGCTCAGCAGTATGGCCCCAGCGTGGGGTGGGACGTAAGAAAAAAAAATAAAGCCGCGGTACGCGCCGGTGTGGAGAGTGATAAGGCCAGGCTCCGTCATCATAGACCTCAATCCTGCATTCTGGAGTATTCCAATGCACGTGCGGTGTTCAATGTTCCCATCTCCTCGGCCCCTCATCACAGCCCAATGAGCCAACAATCCTAGGCCCGTCAGGAACATCAAATATCGCGACACGGGGCGTGATCCCACGCCTAATGCCGCGCTTCCGCTCCTCTCGCCCTAGACTCGAAAGTGTACCCGGATGGCGCCTCTTCTATCCGCTTGGAAGAGGACATCTGGGCAATGACCAATGATGCCTTGTAGCTTGGCCAAGCTCTTGATAGAAACCGTCGACTGGGCGTTGATCCACTACTAGTGCCCGTAGGAGTAAGACCATAAGCCGCCTAACAACTCCCTCCTCAGCTCATATTCAGCTATCGCTACCCCATTAGCTTATAAGCATCAACAACACGTGCACTTACCGTTTCAGACACGGCCATTTCATGTTGATTAGGCCTCCCGATGCCCTGCGAGGTCCACACATCGAACAGGCTCCGAATAGAAAGGAACAAAGGCAAACGAGATATATCAAACTACCAATTCCAAAGCTACAAAGCGGATATGGGACAGTGAGGAAGCATATGTTAATAGAATCCGAATGTGCGAGAAGTGATCGACATGAGGGCGAATGAGAAGATGGGTTGAAAAGCTTGTTTTCGAGGGGAGCCACTCACACCTGCAACTGGCTGTTACAGCTGTGAGACACTTGGGCCATTTGTAACTGTAGGGCGAGGACGACGGTCGGCCGAGGGAGGTGCTTTTTTACTTCTTCTTTTTTTTCCTTAATTCTGACGTTCCTCTTATCGATTACCGAGCACTGCTGCGCAACAAGATTTCCCCGATCCTACAACCAGCCTCTGACGGACTTTGCTCGATATGTCGCCGAGATAAACGGAGAGTTCAAGGTTATCCCCGTTCCGTAAAGGGCGGAGCCGGACTACGGATCGCTGTAAACGCCGAAAGGATTCGGCTGTGCGTCCTTCCAATATCACTGTGTCGACAACGTCTTATCTATACCCTAGATGAGTCTGTGCGAGATTACTCTGCCCGTCACATTGGCTTGGCTTCCATAAATCCAACTGCGATGTCATGAGCGGTAACATATCATTTGATGTACCTGATATATGGATCCATGATGGGTTCTCCGGCACCCTCCGACGGACGGGCCTCTATATGCCCGAAGCCTCGGCGGCGGGAAGGCCTCATCAATTCTATCAAGTATATATTCAAGGATGATCCACAAGTCGGTTGAGGGTATTGTTCACTTAGAGCACTGAAGCTTCACCACATCAGTGTTGCTTACATGTATCTACTATAAAACCTGCTCTCCAAGCGTGTGGCGAACCCCAACATGAAAGTACCTGAATCTTCCCCCGCACAGGAGGCGAGAGCTAAGTTGAAGGTGGGGGGAAAGCAACGTCTCATCAAATCATTGACCAGATGGATTTCTATAATCGAGATTGAATTTTCGATGGATGGATGCCAATGTTAATGAATCCATCTCTTTCGCCCGCGCCGCCCCATATTAGGGGAGAACTGGTTGACAGCAAAGCATCAACAATTCCAATGACCACTCTCCTTCAGTTACAACCTAGTATAAGCTGGGGAGCGGATCGCCCGGCTCCGAGTGTCATTACCAATGTCGTCTTTTCTAAACGTGCATCAAATCCGTTAACTGTGTCTCACGGAAAACTTCGGATTTAACATCGAACTATTCTCATGTTTCGACATACATAGGAAAACAACCTATTCCAAAATTTCTTCCAGAAACGGGGAAAGCTGCAGGCAAAAGAAAGGAATGGGATTTTGATCCAATCTGAGATTGAGGCTCAGACGGCGGCGCCCCATGCGCCCCTTCTCATCTCGCAGTTAGTTAGGGCTTACGTGTGTTTTTCCTTCCAACCGCGTTTCGACAAAAAGTGCGTTGTTGTCGGCCGATGTTTCTGCATCGTACGAACGGGGAAACACTAGTTTTAGTATGGCAAAAGGTCCATGGCAAGGATAGAGGGTGTTCGACACAGGACCCTAGAGAATACTAGTATTAAAACATGAACCAGTCCGGATCGAGTGGAAATCGGTCGGCTCCGCGATGGGTTTCGATGTTAATACGGAGCGGTTGGGTGGATAGGAAACGTTGTTGAAAACGGAAATGCCAAGAGGGGGGAACGGTGTTTTGATCGGGTAAGAGGGGGGCGTGGGGATATTGAGGAAGGAGAGGTGGAGCGTATCTGAACGGTGTCCTGATCCCAGCGCCAATCCCCCGATCCCAAGGTCCTGGTTTGAGCCTGTGCCTCTGTACGGAGGACGACTTGGAGAACAGTTTGAGAGGGCCACAGATCACCGATTTGGTGACGGGATCAGTCAACTTCATGTTGGTTCCCCTCCCCACCTCCCCTTTCATTTCTCCGTGGAACCATAAATATCGTCAAAGATAACGTCCCGTCGCCCGTTAAATGGAAGATGGAGCACGGTAGAAATTACCAGCGCACTATGCATTGTGGCAATGGAATAGCTCAAATCAGACACTCCCCCATCGTTGCTTTGCAGGTAGCATCGCATAATGGACTAGAAAATGCCAGCCGCTTCTCGAGAACATGAACCTGAAATTATTTGACGCATCGCCGATGGCGAGCATTGGGGGGACCCTACTTAGCGAGGGTATAACACTAAGACACGATGTGTCCATCACATCGGGAAGGGCCTTTTGGCATCTCCTCCGCTCCCCTAGCTCCGATATGCCATGTAACTTTTCGATGCGCTGATGCTCGCGTGATAGAATGGAAGTCCTACGGCAGTTGGGACCTAGAGAGATCAGTAGGATGCGCTAGCTTCGATCAAAACGTGTCCTGTCCTCACCTGGTCATCGCTGCCTGTTGGATTGGAATAGGAGGTGAAGGACACGCTGGGGATATTATTGGTTCCCAGGCATGTGGGCTCTTCCATCCATGAAATGTCCTCCTCCACAGTGTACTCCGTAGAATTGTCCGCACGCTCCGTGCTGGCTTGTTTCAAGCATCTCTTTCCGGTTAATGGTGTACGTCGTCTCATCTCCCTCTCCTCCGTTTCTTCTCGAGCATCAATTTGGCATAGATGATCATGGAAGGGGCCGGAGGAAAGACGGCAAGTCACTTAGGAAAAGGGGGCAAGCGTCTGAGTGCCGCCCGTGCCTAATCACTTGTGCATTCATGACCCAGTTGCTGGTTGTTGATTTAGGTGTGCCGTTCCATTCAAAGATTGAGGCATGGTGGTCACCGAAGAAAGCCCGGAGGGAGGCATGGGCAGATTCAGCAGGACAAGGGACATCAGATCTGGATGGTAACCTGAGGAAACACTGCCGCCCGGACACGTTGTTCCGCATTATTATGAGTGTTATACCTCAAGTTCAATGTTATTTAGGAAAATTACTACTGCGCAAGCACAGGGCAGGCTTCTCCCGAGCCTTTGGTAGCGGCTTTCTAATGCAATGCATGCAGGCGACATCAAATCGGCGATCTCCATCAAAATATTATCCCGGCTCAGACGACAATCCATGCGTCCGTATCTGGCGACTGAGTATCACAGCGTCGTCTCGGGCCTTCGCATGTAGGTTGCCTCCAATGCCGGCCGCTGTCAACAGGGCTACCCAAAAGGTTATGTAGACATCGACTTGGAGATCGGTGGGCAGACAAGAAGGTGTGATCGCACTGCAGATAAGATCCGTAAACTTATATTGTCACTGCGCTCAAAGATCAGAGACTTGGCCCCTCATCGCGATAATAACGCTTACTTCCATCTTTGCATCACGATCCCCGGAGGCGGGGGTCTGCCCCCGTTCTTTCTGTAAGAAGACTACACGTGTATCTCCGGAGAACCATCGGCGATCTGTGCTCCCAGCATCGGCAATGGGCGTCACCCAGCAAATCATGACCGAGAGACTTCGTCCAATTCGCGGGCAATCTGCATATGGATTGTTCACCCGACTCTGAAATCATGATAAGTTCGGTGCCACGCGGCCCAAGAAGAGTCGCCCCCTCACGATTGTATAATGCCACGGAACAGGACCACCAGGGATACGATCGTGTACCCTACTTGTGAATCTCCGATCATGATTATCGATCGATCCCTTTTTGTTTTTTTATGGGGAGTTTGCCACCCACTCCGTTTTGGGGGTTCCTCTTTTCAATTGCGGGCGGCTAGCCCTATGCTGTAGTGTAAAAAGGACTTACTAGGGGAAATCTTATCTCCGCACGCCGCTAGTTCAGATCGAGCTTGAACCAAGGCACTAGAGGGAGAAGCACTGAGTTCGTGGGAAACAAATCAAGAAATTCGATCAGGTTCCGCGGGTCGCAAAAATACCGATGAAGGGGCTTTCAATTGGCAGGGGACGAGTTACTTCGGACTGGAGTAGAAGGTTCGAGTGTTGTTAAGAGCCGCGTAAATGACATGGAGTCAACATGGTCAGACCCGCCCCGTTTCTGCCGGAACATAAGACAGTAGACAGATGCTGCGCAAGGGGTGGCCGACCCTTTTTGGACCCTTTGTGAGTCTAATCTGAACCACGAACTTTCGTTCATCTCAGCTAAAGTTATCCTACTCTCGCGCTACGTCCTTGATAATGGTGTGTGAAGCTATTTCCTGTCTGGCGCGGGGGTCCTTAAAGGCCAGCAACACATCAATTTGATCAGACATTTTCCTCTATCAGATATCAGATGGAAATGGGGAGGGGAATTGCGCCCCCAACCCTCCCACTTGGGATTTGGACAACGTGAGCCCACCATCCAGATGCAAAGGGTTGTCACGAAAGATCAATGCCTTCCTCTCACCCCCCTTCAACTTCCTTGGCATCCATCAACTCGGAGCTACATGCAGTTTTCTTACTTTCTTCTTGCACGGTATGGTTGCCGCTTTCGATGTCGTGCTTCGCTGGCAACGTGAAGGCGCAACATGAGTGGGACAGATGATCTGTCCCAGAGCCTGGTCAGCTCCCCTTCGAGCGTCCTTGTGATACATGTAGTTGGCGCGGCACCACCACCATCTTTCTTTTGGGGGATATATGTTTTTTTTTTTTTTTTTTTTTTTTTTTTGCGGCGACCGTAGCTTACGTCCGCGCGGACGCAACGTTTAAAGGTGAATATTACTGCCTGCCGTATGCTGTGTACTACGCCATACGAGTGCATGCCTCCATCAACGCTTCTCCAACCCAATGTAGATATCGCGTCCCAAAAATAATTCAGGGACAACCACCACATTTGATACAATATTCAATCACTGACTGCTGTATGGGACGACGACCATTGCTGAATATTCATGCGGATTCGGCCTCTTGCGCCAGGCATACGTATCACCAAATGCGTCTGCCACTTTTGGGCCGCCCAGTACACATCGTTTAGACAAGGCGAACTCTGGTGCCACACACTGCGGCCCTTGTGCTAGCTGCCTTGTTATCATTGCATTCCGTGCATTCAGAGTTTCCCTCTCACCCTCGGAGGCAGGAGGAAGCCCTCCAGGGGTAGATGTAGACCTCTTAATAGAGGAGAACGGTGACGGCGAGCTAAAACTGGTGTCCTTGACTCTTCTGCAAATCCAACGTAGAGCTTGTCAGTACGCCAATATATCCCTGCCGGCACTCTCTTCGGGGTGTCGGAAAGGTTGAGCCCAAAGCCAGGAGATCGCTCGTTGAGCCAACCATGCCAAAATCACAATGGGTCTACACTTCGTATGTTTGTCCCGCCCGTGATGTACCAACCGGGCCGTTGAGGAATCCCTTTCCTCTTGGTATCACACTTTGCCTGTGACTACTACGGCCTGTTCTCGGACATGGCCTACGGCGGATAAGCAGGAGATATCTTTCATCTTTGCTCCCCTTACAGCGTGACATGTAGCGGTACGTCGTCCATCTTAACGAAACGGAGCTCCACAGAAGAAGACCCTTTCATTTGACGTGTCTACAGAGCGTAGATGCTAGCCGGACCACGGTTGGTTCCTCAGTGAGGGAGAATGGGCCCAAATGCGGCCTTACGGACCTTGTTGACCTTTCTCGGCGGGATATCGCCAAACCGGGCTGAGGGTAAACCGTAGAAGTATGTTGACTACAACGACACAAGGCAAGGCCAATGTTCTCGGGATTCTCCTCCTCGTCTAGCCGTAGTATACGAGATTGATGCGTGCTTTACAACAGCTGGCGTAATGCAGACATTACGTGACTGAGTATCGGTCTAGTTGTGGGCTGTAAGATGGGAACAGATGCATCCGACACCCGATTTAAGTATCGGCATCCGTATGGGATCCTGTTCTTACTGCTTCAACAGCGTGATATCAATGTGCAATACTTCGTATGAATCTCAGGATCGGTATAACGCGACTTACACCCCGATCTCCCGCGTACGCGTTCATGTCAGCGGCGTTTCACAAAGACCAGTCCTATCCCGTTTCCTGAGGACCACGCCTATCCCTTGTGAGCAGGCAAATACCTAGTACAAAGATGACTCGTTCGCTGGAATGAGAGACCTATGTCACATCCATCTTGAAGGCTGGCGTTTGAAGTCCAGCATGTTCTTTCGTCCCGTGACGATGGTGGAACATAACTTAGTAAGCCCTAGCGATCTTAGGGGCCAGGATGGGTGCCAGATGCCATTCCTAGCCATTTTTATTTCCGACGTGATACTTCTCAAGAAGGCCCAGACACCAGTTGGTAAAAGGCTTAAATTGAGGCATCATGGTTGTGGGATGATAAGCAAGCGTCTCTGCTTTCTTGTTAGGTGATTGTGGCCGGAGAATTGAAGTGACCAGTCGTGGCGTGATCATGGAGCATGCTGGGCAAGCTTACGCAGGCGTTTGCTTCATGCTTTGTTATTCCCGAGACACTGATACGTCGAACACAAAGTGAAGTCGGGGCACCTGCTATGTTTAGTGAGGGAATGGAGGCCAGGTTTTGTCTCACTTGGGACTGTCGGCAAGCCCTATCCCTTGCGTCGAGTCAGCTTGAGATTTGATGTATTCAGGCTTCACAACGGCACAGGTCCCTAGGAGTATAGTCTGTTCTTGACCTTTCCTCCTTCTTCTTCATCATCTTCACGTCCAGACTATGCGACACAGGGGCGTCGCTCCCCATACCTGAAATGGTAAGGGGCGGAGGAAACCGCCGTGAACGTCCCTCTCCACATAGTTGAGGAGTTTCTCTGGTAGAAAAGGAAAACCCTTGAAACATACGTAATATGCCAGGATCTCGAGGAACCTTGGGGACTAAAGCAACAGGAGCACGGTGTTGCAAGAGCATGATACCAAGGAAAGAAAGCATCTCACTAACTGCCACCGCTAAGGAGAGGGTCCCCTGTCGTTTCTCCGAGGCGCCCTGATCAAAGCCTAGACAGAAAGGGTTGGTCTCTACTCTATTGCTCTCTCTCTCTCTCTCTCTCTCTCTCTCTCTCTCTCTCTATAGAGAACCGCTCTATACGATTAACACTACGACAGACCCCCATCTTCACCATCTTAAGATAAGCTTGGTGGTGCCAGCGCCCTACGGATACCTATCCTTAGTGTAGCTTTTTGCCCTTCCCTGAACGCTATGGAGCCGTGAGATCCGTTGCGGGTTTGCTCCTCGGGAAACTCGACTTCTTTAGTTTATCTTTAGTTTATAGATGCCAACATCCCAAAGAGAAACTAGATACGCCAGGAGAGGATAAAACGGTTTTTCGACGCTCTGAAAAGAACATACAGCAAGGGGCGTGGAGATAGCAAACGCCACCATTGAGAAAGGCGGCGGCGGACTCTAGGTTTACTATTTCAAGAGAGTTTTGCGCAGTGGTTAATCCAAGCTTAAAATCGAAAGGAAGGGCGGGGACTGGAAGAAAGGGGTGTGGTCGAACTCGATGTAAAGTCCCGGGGGAGGGGGGGGGAAGGCGGAAAAAAAGGAGCAAAACCTACGGAACCACCCCCCTTTTCTCCTTAAAAGTTTCTGTTTCGTTCCCCAACCGTCGGATCGTGCACCTTTCACCGAGCATGCGCATTCGCCCACTAACGAATTCCCCCTCATCCGCTGTGGAGATTGTGTCTCCAACGCCAACCGTGTAGATCCCGTCGCCCCCCCGGGGCCCATTTTAGGGCGGTTTGTTCAGCTGTGGTGGGATGGCGACATCTATCACATCATGAAGGCAAAACGAGCGAAGAGGAACTGCAGAAGTGATGGACATGAAGGAACTATGATTGCTTAAGGTCTCTCCACATGGGAATCGTACAAGTTCGTTGTACATACTGCCAAATCACCCCTCTAGCTTCCCCTCGGACCACAAGGTCCACGCACGCGGACTTTTTTCTCCACCATCTCCTCCAGTTTCTCGTTCCCAGCAAAGGCTTCTACTTTTAGCTTAGTGATCGTCTCGGTCAGATCGCTGCTAGCTGCGGACGACGGGACCAGCTGCCGGTCCGAAGCACCCCGGTTGACTGGCATCATGTTGCTGCTCTCGGCCATGCATCGCGCGTCTCTCCCTAGGTCCGCGACTGTCTCCAGTGCCTCCACGAAAGTCGTAAACGTTTGTTTAGGGGATAGCGGACCAATACGGGATTACCGCTCTTGAAGCTAGCCTCGTTGATACATTTGCTAAGGGCCCCAGCTCCCTGGCATGGAGTCACTAATTCCCAAGCACCTTTGTATCGTATGAGTTTGCCCTCGCCCCAGAAGGACGAGGACGAGATAAACGAGTTGGGGGTTGGGGGGGGGGGGGGTTGATCACCCAGGAGACCGTCCGCAACAGAGATGATCCCAGGCATTTCGATAACAGAATAAAAGGTCAATTGCAGTTCCCGATTCTTTGATCCCGTATCTTTCTTTCTTCTGCTGTTAGTACATGGTTTTGAATGTCCCCCTCTAAAGACAGCGTACTCCTTCCGTTCGTTCCAAGACGAACATGATGGGAAAGAATTTAAAGAGAACGAAGAAGAAGAAAGACAAGTAAAACACGGAATATTCCCCCGTCTCCAGCTACCGCAACCCCCGTTGATCCCAGATGCCTTGTGAGTCCCAGTAACTGCAAAAAGGAAAACAGAAACAAGAAGCCGTTCTTTATTCCTTCCCCCTCTTTGTTAAGAATACATATTTCCCTCCTTCCACCAAGATGGGAAACGATACAGAAACACAAGCAGATGAAAACCAGGAAATAACCATAGAAAATAATAATAAAAAGATGGTGAGGACGGAAAGACAACCCCCCGTCTAGAGAATAACACGGACGGAGCGTCGGGCTGGCATCTTTGATCACATATCCATCATGCCGTCGGCCATGGCAAGACGCTGCTTCGCCGTCTTCGCCTTCTTGCTGACCTTGCGTTTCTTCGCCGGCACTTTGGCGTCAGAATCGACCACAGGCGTCGCAGTACCGCTCCCCTTGTTCCCGTCGTCGAAGTGTCCCTCGCCTATTTCCGACTCGTTAGCCAAAGTTCCCATCATTCTGATGCGTGGGTTAGGAGGAGGGGGTATCTTACCTTCATGATACATGTCATCCAAGCTGACTGCCTCATTCGCACCACCACCACCGCCACCACCACCACCACCTCCGCGCTTCCTCTTCCCGCCCTTCTTCTGCTTTTTCTCGTACTCCCCGCTCTCCAACAACTCCCTCTCCCTCCTCTCGATTTCCTCCGCCTGGTCGTCGTCCGCGAGCCACATGGCGATGTCGCGGTTCCTGTTCTCCGCCGTTGCGCGCCGGCCAGAGAAGTCCACGCTCGCGCCGCCGCCCTGGATGACCACCCGCTGCACCTCTTCCTTCTGCAGCGCTCTCTTCCGGATCCGCTCCTCGATCGTGCCCCGCGTGATGAGCCGGTACACAGTCACCTGCTTCTTCTGCCCCAGCCTGTGCGCGCGGTCCATGGCCTGCGAGTCGATCGTCGGGTTCCAGTCCGAGTCGTAGAAGATGACCGTGTCCGCCGACGTCAGGTTGATGCCCAGACCGCCGGCGCGCGTGGAGAGTAGGAAGATGAAGATCTCCGGGCGCGTCTGGAAGTCGTGTACCGTGTCTCTGCGGTCTTCAAGCTTCGTCGAGCCGTCGAGCCGGCAGTACTTGTAGTTGCGGTACGTGAGGTACTCCTCCATGAGGTCTATCATGCGCGTCATCTGGAAGTACAGGAGGACCCTGTGCCCCTCATTCTTGAGCTTGAAGAGCAGCTCGTCGAGCTTCGCGAGCTTTCCGCTGTCCGTGACGAAGCGGCGCATCGACGGCACCGTGATGTTGTTGAACCGCTTCTTCTCGCTGTCCGGCGCCGGGAGCATCCGGCGGGGAGGCATGAGTGCTGGTGGGATCTTCTGCGTAATGAGAGCCTGCTGCTCCACGGGGTTGGGGCCATAGAGAATGCGCCGAACCGGGACGCTGAAGAAGGCCTCCTCACGCTCCACTACACTGGCGGGATCGTTGCAGACCACGTCGATAGGGGGCGCCGAGGCTGCGGGACGAGCACCCTGTTCAAGTCTGCCAAGACCTGAGTCGTTGTACTTGGTACGGGCAACATTCATGAGCTTGTTGAGAATACCGTCATGCGTCACCTCAGCTAGCGTGCGCTTGTTACTCCGATCCCCAATCATGAATAGCGCGTGAGCAGGGACATACTTCTCGTCCTCGGGCTCGCAGTAGGCGACAGCGAACCGTCCCAGCCTGTCATGCCTCTCGACGCAGTCCGCAGCACGAGACACCAAACTCGTGTGCGTAGCCTTGTAAACGTCACCAGGAGACGCGTCCGCAAAGCGAAGCCAAGAGAAAGAGTCCGAGCCGGACATACTCTCGCGGATCTTATCGGGGGTAAAGATGTTCATCATATGGTTGAGCACCTTATTTCGCCAGCCTGCCTTCTCGTTCTCACGACTAGGCTTGTGAAGTCGACCGGCCCCTTGCCAGACAAGCTTCGGCAGCTCGTACTGAACCAGGCTGCGCGTCGAGTACCTGACATCCACATTGTTGCCCTCGCGCACGAAAGAAGCCGTCTCGCCAAAGTACCCAAACGAGAGCGGGGACGTAGTATCCGCACGCTCGAACAGGTCCGGATGGTTGCACACCTTACGGAACTGCATGACGAGGTTCATGAGAGTACTCGAGTCATTGTCGTCCCCATTTGTTGCCTTCTCCACCAGGTCCATTATGCTGATCTGACTTCGCAGGTTCGAGTAGTAGGCACGTTGCCGGTATGTCAGATTGCAGAAGACGTCGAGCTCAATCTTGTCGCCCAGCTCCTTTTGCACGTGCTTCTTCACACGCCGCAACATGAACGGTTTGAGAATCATGTGCAGACGCTTAAGTTGGTCCTCATTGAGCTTCGTATTGCTCTGTGCGTGGGACTCGATATCCTTGGAGAACCACTCGCTGAACTCATCGTGAGAGTCAAAGAGAGACGGCATGATGAAATGGAGCAAGGCCCACAATTCTTGCATGTTGTTCTGGATGGGAGTACCTGTGAGAAGGAGTCGGTTACGGCAGTGGAAGCCCAAAAGCGACTTCCATCGGGAGCTCGAGGAACTCTTGATCGCCTGTGCCTCGTCCAGGATCATGTACTGCCATCTCATCTTCTGGAAGTAGGCGACATCAGATACGACGAGCTGGTACGAGGTGACGCAGACGTGGAAGGGCCCATCCTTCTTATACGTTGAGTGTTTGCGGTCCCAAAACTTCCGAAGAACCTTGCGGTCTGCGGCACTACCCCAGTACGGAAGGATCTTGAACTCCGGCACGAACTTGCGGATTTCCTGTTCCCAGTTGTGCAGCGTAGACGCGGGCGCGACGACCAGGAACGGGCCCCAGATGTCGTGCTTCTCGGCCAGATACGTCATGACGGAGATGGACTGCACCGTCTTGCCAAGACCCATCTCGTCGGCGAGAATACCATTGATGCCCTGCTCATAGAGGTTGACGAGCCAGTTAAGGCCCTTGAGCTGGTACTCCTTGAGTTGTGCGTTGATCAGTTTGGGCTGCTCAATCTCAACGTCGCCAAGACCGGTCGGGTTCTGGAAGTTCATCTCGCCGTCTTCGTCCATTTCCTCATTGTTGAACTCGCGAGCCTTCTTCTGGGCCTCCGCGATAGCGTTCTGTGCGTTCGCGATGGCGGCCGCCTTGAGCTGGGTTTCGTCCTCGTCGTCAAAGTCCAGGTTCTCGAAGTTGGTCACCTTGCTACCAACAGGACCCTGGGGTTCGTCCACATTGATAGTGGGCTCGGGTACGTTATCATTGGTGGTAGCCACCTCGTCAGGATGATCAGTACTGCGCTCAACCTCGTTGGTTTTGATCTTCTTGCCGATGAAATGCGAGTACAGCTCGGTCTGAGAGATAAGGAAGTTAAGCTTTCTCTTCTGACGGGCCGCCTCGCGATCGGCTTCCTCCTTCCGCTGATTTTCAAGTTCCTGTCTCTCGGCCGCCTTGCGGAGGTCGCGCTCCTCGCGCTCGTTTCGCTTCCAGAAACCCATCATGTCGCGCATAACTCGCTTGGCACGGGCCTGCTGATCCTTGGTGCCCTTATTGGTCTTCAGCTGCCAGCGCTTGGCCTCCTTGCTAGCCAGAATCGCAGTCTTCTTGAGATTCGAAGCCTTGGTAGCATACGAGTCCGTTGCAAGCTTATTTGTCTTGTTGACGTCCTTCCGCGCGAGATCGCGCCAGATCTGATCGTAGATCTGGTTATATCCTTTAGACTGGAACTTGGTGTCAGGAGTCTCTTCAACAGCCTTGTCCTTGTCCTTGTCCTTGGGCTCCTTCGCCGCCTTGGGCTCCTTGTTTTCCTTGTCCTTGTCGGCATCTTCGGTCGGCTCCTTGTCCTTCTGTTGTTTGGACTTCTTGCTGCTCAACTTTATACGAATTCTACCCTCTTCCTTGGGCGGCAGTTCTTCGCCAGCGTCGAGAGCTGCCTGAGCTGCCTCAGCGGACTCTTTCTCTGCCTTCTTTTGCTCCTTCGACTTCTTGGGTCTGGAGCCACCGCGGCCCTTGCCCTTGGCCTTGCCAGGCTCCATGTCTGAAGCCTGCAGCGTCGACATGGTCCCGCCCTCGGAGTTGGGATCTACAAAGCTTCGGATGGGACCCTTGTGGCCCTTGGCGAGAACGAGTTTCGTTTGTAGAACCTTCTTCTTGGCGCGATCGGCCTCGCGCATATACTTCTCCTTTTCGTTCTCATCGCCGGCTGCTTCCGCCCTGGCAAGAGCTGCCTGCTCCGCAGCGATAGTAGCCGCCATGGACTTCTCCCGACGTCTCTTGCGCTGCATATCCTTCTTTCGCTCTTTCTCCGCGTGAACCTCGCGTTCGCGAACCTCATTGAGCGCCTCCTCGTAGTACACCTCATCGTAACGCCGCTTGCCCATTTCCGTGCTGACACTCAGATGTGCAAGAGCGACATTCATCATGTCGGTACGACGGGTGACATTGTGATCGTGATCCATGTCGCTTGCTGTCCGAAGGCGCTTTGCGGCGCGCTTGGCATAGGCTTCTGCTTCTTCGGCAAGAATAGCTTCATCAATATCATCGATAGGCGCTAGGTCGAGGTTCGTCATCTCGGCGAGGATCTTCTTCTCTTTCGCAGCTGAGCCGACGGCGGTCTTGGGTTGCCCATTCGCTTGCCTCTTCGCTGGAATGCGAGGCGAAGGGCTGTCCTTGCCGCCAGAAGACGAGCGACGAGGAGCACTCTTTGGCGTGCTCTCTGCGTCCCGGATATCCGACACTCGGCCTTTGGATTTTCGAGATAATTTTTCCTTCTTTTCCTTGCTCTTGGCCGGTGTCTTTTTCTTGGGTCGTTCCGGCTCAGGATCGGTGTCAGGCTCGACCTTTAGCACAACGGTGTCCTGATCGGTGTCCTCCGTTTCGACATCAGCGGGAGCTTCATCATGGTGCCGTTCAGGCGCGCGACGTAGCTCGATACGAGGCTCAACTGGACGTTTCAGTGGGCGCTCAGGCGATGGCTCCCTAAGGACACCCAACTCGCGACGAGGAGACAACTGGCGCGAGTCACGCCTTGAATCGGATAATGCCGGCGTAGAGGGAGACGGCCGGGGGGCAGGTTCGGCACTCGTGAGGATGTTCGAAAAGGACATAAGAGCTGCAGCGCGGCTGGGCGTCGACTAGATGATGGGGTTGAGTTAGCGTGTATGAATTTCCACGACGGAGAATGTCAAATGTCAAACAGGTAGGAGGATACGTACATTCGCTGGCTTCGACAATACTGGTGGCGGTGATTGTGGTTGAGGGT
>JAXQGT010000187.1:0-14948 GCA_037040375.1 Basipetospora sp. M8501
CTAGGCGGCAAAGCCGAAGTATACGGAGGAAGAGGTGTCTGACGTCAGGCATCGCTGGTATGCCGCGTCCAGCCAAACAAGCAGGGATGTATATAAGATTGGGCAGGTGGGAGGTGTGGGATGGGAAACAAGCGGAGGTTGCGCGAATCGGCACTTTTTTCTCGCTACAGTGCGTTCATTGCCAAGGCGCTAGAATGGACGGGAACTATTGTCGAGCGGGAGACCGGGAATTGGGGGGGGCCCAGGTCGGACGTACGCGATGACCCCCTGTCCTTTGTGTTTGGGTAGGTCTCGAATGGCTTTTGATCGAAGGGAATGGACGATAAGAAGCGGAATGGAATGGGACTGGCGAGGTGAAGAGGGGGGAAAGAGATGCGGAAAGGGACACATTTGATGATGAGGGGGTTCGGGTGGAACGAGGAGACGGCGGTATGCATGGAGCTGAATATAGAAGAAAGATGCACTGCGTTGGAAGCTGATGGGGAGGGGGACACGGAGAGGGTAGAGGGCAGGCAACGAGTCCTGCGGAGACGCGAGGAAGGGCGGATTCTCGATTTCATTCGAGCAGGAATTCCACAACGTGATTCGTGCGGAGAGCTCCCTTCGATGACTGTCGTAGCTTGGATCGAATTGGGGATCCGAGTGCCGAAGCCGCTTCGATATAGTGTAGTGTACACTAAGGATTAGAACGCGAGGGCAGGGAATGGAATGGGTAGGGGTTCTCGGGTCACATTGGTCATGATGGTCAATCCATCCCGCACAACACTTGATGCTGGGCCATCTAATTTCCAAGGCACGATACGGTAGAGAGCACACGTATCGCTCGGATTGATGCACGGGCGCCCTCGCTTGACCATCTTGCTTCTCGATTGACGCGAGTTGAGGCATACCATGGTCACATTATTATTACGCTCCACGCCCTTTGGCGAGCAGAAAGCCAGGCTCTAGACCTCCGTCATCTTTTCCCGCCCCCCCGTCCTTATTTCGGGAGCCAAGTGGGGAACGATGATCGGCATGCTTATTTCCCTGGCTAGCGCCAGTGGCAGCGGATGGATCAAATGAATACCACCTCTAGCCACTTACATGCGCCCAGTTTGCTCCTTCTAGCGGACCATCTCCTCATTCTTGGTCGCTCCGCACCGATGAGTCAAGTACATACTATGAACATTGGAGCACGAGACTTTGCTCACCTTGCACTAGACTAGGCTAGGCATTCTTGGTCAGCTACGGGAGAGAGAGAAGGGGTTGAAGCGGAGGGTGGAGGTACAGTAGAGGGAGGGTAAGCACATGCGTGATGCGTCTCGGACCCGAAAAAGCCCTTTCAGCCACCTCGTCAACAACTTGAACCCTGCAGTCACACTACAGCCGTTGAAGCTTTCCGTCCTCGCCTACGACTAGTCGAGTCCTACTCATGTAACCGCAAAGAGAGTATACCCCTGCCCAGAGCTCCAAGGGTCCCCGCATCTGCCCGCGCCCCTCTCTGGCCTCTTTTTACGAGTACGCCAAACAGTTGAGGGCAGATTGACAAGTGAGACAAACCTGCCGATCCTTTACTCCAGCGAAGCACATGGGCTGTATTGTTTAATTTGTGGGCTTTTTTACATTTGCCCGCGTCCCGCCGTAAGCTTTTTAAATCTCCACGTCTTTGTTTTATGGACGCCCGGAGTGTGGGACTTTTTTTTCTTCTTCCCAGATAATAGCTCCAATTCTCCCACCTCCCCGGTCCTTCTCTCCCCAACTCCAACTTTCCCCCTCCCTTCCCGTTGGAGCTCTTGCTAGCTTTCTCCCCACAATCCCCCCCCCCTACCTCGTAGCTTGCTTCGTGAAAGGTTGTTAGGGAGTGGTGCGGACTGATTCTGAAAACATCACGATATACCATATATTCCCCGTCTCAGAAGCTTCGGCAATCAGACTTGTACAAGATGTCGGACGAAAGGCCGGCTCCTAGCACGGACCCGAAGCCGGTCGTCGGCCAGACTGAGAAGGCGTAAGTGTTTTCCCCACCCCTTTGGCTGTTACAACCTCGTCGCCCGGCAAAGAGAAACGGGAGACAAACAACCACCCACCATTAAATGAACGCGAAACGCCACCGTAAAGCCCTTCAGAAAAAAAAAAGATTCCTGAATTCTAATCGCATCCACACCAAAAAGCGACCCCGCGCCCGTTGGCAGGAAGAGCTCCCTCGAGGAGAACCGCAAAGAGTCCCTCGCCATCCTGGCCGAGAACCTCGAGGGCGAGATCAAGAACCCGCTCCGCGGCATCCCGCGCGATGAACTCTTCGACAACGTCACCCGCTTCCACCAGGAAAAGGGCCTGCCCGAGGACATCCTCCCCTTACTCAAGAAGGGCGCCCTCGTGGCCCAAGCCCCAGCCGAGTTCGAGACCGTGGACGACTTGGACGAAATTGAGAAGGAGGCGCTGAGGCGTGAGGTCACGCATCGGTGGAGTCATCCCTGGCCGCTGTATTATACGATCGTGTTGAACTCCATTGCTGCTGCTATTCAGGGATGGGATCAGGTAAGCTTCGCACAAGGTTTTTTTTTTTTTTTCTCAGACAGGGGGAGACTGTTTTCTAGCACACCACTTACTGACATTGATGGATCTAGACTGGTTCCAATGGCGCAAACCTCAGCTTCCCCGTCGCCCTGGGCATCTCTGATCAGCCTGAACACTGCGGCTCCGACGCCGCCCTCTGCGACAGGAACAGCTGGCTCATCGGCTTCGTCAACGCCATGCCCTACATCACCATCTGCCTCTTGTGAGTTCGCCCCAATTCCCTCTCTCATGTGCCATCTCCTCCGCGGGGCGCGAATCCTCAATTGGACGCCGACTGACTCTCTTGTTCCCGGTTCGCAGCGCTGGCTGGATCTCCGATCCGCTCAACGAGTGGATCGGTCGTCGCGGCGTCATCTTCGTCGGCGGCATCTTCTCTCTTATCGCGCCCTTCGGCATGGCCGTGTCGCAGACCTGGGGTCAGCTTGCCGCCAGCCGCATGCTTCTCGGCATCGGTATGGGTCTGAAGGAGGTCACAGTTCCCGTCTTCTCCGCCGAGAACTCACCCACACTGATCCGCGGCGGGCTCGTCATGTCGTGGCAGGTCTGGACTGCTTTTGGTATGCACTCTCCACGCCCCCTCTGAAAATCACGAAAGAAGAAGGCGAGAATGAAAGAGAAAAGAGAAAGGAAGGGGCTGGAAAGAGGAGAGAGAAAGTACATGCTAACACGCAGCTCAGGCATCTTCCTCGGAACCTGCGCCAACCTAGCCGTCGGCAAGACCGGCGACATCGCCTGGCGCCTCCAGTTCGCTTCCGCCTTCATCCCCGCCGTGCCCCTCGTCCTCGGCACCTACTTCTGCCCGGAGTCCCCCCGCTGGTACATGAAGAAGGGCAAGTACGTGAAGGCGTGGCGCTCGCTCCTGCGCCTGCGCAACACCCCGCTCCAGGCCGCCCGCGATCTGTACTACATCGACTGCCTACTGCAGCAGGAGCGCACGCTGGTCCAGGAGGCCGGGCTCAAGGCCGATTCCAACATGTTTGTGCGGTTCATCGAGCTGTTCAAGGTGCCGCGCGTGCGGCGGGCAACGTGGGCGTCGGGTATTGTCATGATTGCGCAGCAGATGTGCGGAAGTAAGAAATTTTGCCTCCTCTTTCACTCTTCCATTGTCCCCCGGGTTTTAGATTTCTGAGGGATAATATCGGCAACTAACGGGGGATCGTCCAGTCAACATCATCGCCTTCTACAGCAGCACCATCTTTAGAGAGAGCGGCATCAGCGAGTACACGGCTCTCTTTGCGAGCTTCGGCTTCGGTCTCGTCAACTTCGTCTTTGCTTGGCCTGCCGTCTGGACCATCGATACCTTTGGCCGGCGCACGCTCCTTCTCTTCACCTTCCCCAATATGTTCTGGACCCTACTAGGTACGCTCCCCCCCACTCCCACTACCCACTCCCACTATTCAAAATTTATCTTTCTCGTTTTTCCTTTCCCTTTTTTTGTATAGCTTCCCATTCGGCCCTCGCTAACGCTGGAAACTCCCCTACAGCCGCCGGTCTCTGCTACCTCATCGAACCCGACGTCGAAAACAGCACCGCCCGCATCGCCGCCGTCGCCACCTTCGTCTACCTCTTCGCGGCCTTCTACTCCCCCGGCGAGGGCCCCGTCCCCTTCATGTACTCCGCCGAAGTCTTCCCACTATCCCACCGCGAGATCGGCATGTCCTGGGCCGTCGCCACGAACAACTTCTGGGCCTCGGTGCTCTCACTCACGTTCCCGCGCATGCTCGTGGCCATGAAGCCCACGGGCGCGTTCGGGTTCTATGCGGGGCTGAACCTGGTCGCCCTGCTCTTGATCTTCTTGTTCGTGCCGGAGACGAAGCAGAAGTCGCTCGAGGAGCTCGATTATGTCTTTGCGGTGCCGGACCGTACGCATGCGCGGTATCAGGCGAAGACGGTGTTGCCGTGGTGGACGAAGAAGTGGATTCTGAGGAAGAATGTGGGGCCGTGCCCGGAGCTGTATAAGCATGACAACCATGTTGCACAAGAGAAGGACAAGGCTTGAGATGAGGCGAGCATGTGATCTGAAGTGTGTGTGTGTGATTTGCCGTCGGATTGTTGCTGTGTGGTGTGGTGCTGGATGAGGGTCGACTGGCTGCGTCCAGCCTCTGAAGAGAGAGAGCAATGATGGTATCAATAGGGGATGCTATATCAGGCTTGGGCTGTAGTGTCGTGGGATGTCCGAAGGGCGATGTTAATGGTGGTGTGGTGTCGACTTGCGTCTTCAGTCTTTCATTTCCCTTTCAGTTCGCTTATTCTTCTAAAGATACCTCTACTCTTTCAATCATTATTAAGGTCTCTCAACCGAGGACAAGCATACAATCACAATCCTATGATGTTGTCTGTCTTGCTGAAAACATTAACGCACTGGTAGTCTCAGATTGAGTGTCTTAAATCTTCTTGACGTGACGTCAAGAGATCGTGGGTGGGAATAGTACAACAGATAACTGGACAATTCGTGGGGGTGGTTAAAATAAGGTTACACTGGGGATCAAATATTGTCTTTAGCGGCAGATCCAGCTGCAGTCCCGACACTATTTATCCTATGCCTGGCTAACGTTGCTTGGCTGCGTTTGGCACCTTGGCTCAGGGTTCCTCCCGTGCCGCCGGGGGGGGGGGGTTACTACCAGGGCTGGTTAGCCGCTCAGAGAGTTGCGGTCCCCGGGATAGTGGCTACCAGTTGGTGTTGCAGAGCCGCCCAGTATATCCTCCCCGGAATCCCGGGCGTGTTTCTTACGAGTAGGCTACGAGATGATGACTAGAAGACATTGCGCCAGGGAAATAAAGCTCTGTTGGCGTGATAGTGCCAGGGGCCCCCCATACTAGCTTCTCTGGGGTCCTCTTGGCCTTCATGCCTTGAAAGTCCGTTTCTTCTACAGGGCCGCCGACTCATGCAGAGTGAGCCGATATCACAGCATGGTCCGCATTGTACAGGGGATATCATCGAGCAGCCAATAGAAAGTTCCTCTCGGGCGGCACCCTGAGTCCCTTGCGTTCAGCTGGGATATTTAGACTATTTAGACTACATACGCTTCATGTTCACTTGTCACCGCCAGTTCGGGCGGCCTCAGAGAACCACATGCACTACTGTGCGTCTGGGGTAGACAAAAAGGAAATCGTCCCGCAAATAATATAAGCCAGCTCAAGACGAGCGGAACGAGTCACTCACAGAACCCTTAGCCGCACAATCAATTGGTCTCTCCCTTTGTCACCATGACTGTCTCAAATCTTCAAGCACAGAGCCCCCGGAGTAAACGGGACAAGGAGATCGAGACAATCAAGACCTGGCTCGAATCCTGCCGCCGGGAACATGAACAATTGTCCTGCTCCTTGAGACGAACAAAGTCCAGTCCCGAGCGCCTCATCTTCATCGACCCGTCTACCGGCCACGCCCACCTAGTAACAACCGCGTCCCTCGATATTGACCCCGATTTCGCTGCTCTGAGCTACTGCTGGGGAAGGACCGGCAACGTCAAGACCGAAAGGTCCACGCTGGCCCATTTCGAAGCCCGCATCCCCTATGAAATCCTCCCGCTCACGGTCCGGGAGACCTTCAATCTCGCCAGGGTCATTGGATTCCGCTACCTCTGGGTCGATGCGCTATGCATCGTCCAGGACGACGCCGCAGAGTGGCACCGCGAGGCGGAGAAGATGGGCGCCGTGTATTCGAACGCGAGCCTCGTCATCGCCGCCGCAGCGTCCCGGAACACCCAGGGCGGCCTCCACACGACAACGACGCCGGCTATGGGAAGCGCGCCGCGGCCGGACGACGATTCCCACTTCGTCATGAGGGCCTGCAGGACCATGCTCCGGAAGCACTGGGAGGACACCATCGCCCGGACCCTGCCGCTGCTGTGCCGCGGGTGGGGGTTCCAGGAGCGTCTCCTCGCGCGGCGCATCGTGCACTTCACGGCCGCCGAGCTAGTGTGGGAGTGCCGCGCCGCTGTGGTTTGCGAGTGCGGCGACATTGTCCGCTTCGGTAACGCGCCTGGGAGGAAGATCAACAACATGAACGCCGCGTTCGACCTGTGCGTGAGGCATCCGGCGGCCGAGCGCGTGCGGCCCATGTGGCGCGAGTGCGTCAAGAGCTTCTCGCGGCGTGATCTGACGTACAAGTCGGATAGGCATTATGCCGTATGGGGCGTCGCAAAATTATTGAGGGGTATTAGGGAGCGGGAGGAGGATGATCAACTCTATGTTGCGGGACTGTGGAGAGATGCGCTTCCGTTTGACCTCCTGTGGCGATGTGATCAGTCTACGGCGCTTAAAGCTGGGAGGGAGGAGGGGAGGGGCCCTTCGTGGAGTTGGATCTCGGTCGATTGTGGGATAAATTGGCCACGCAGGGCGGATGAGCGGTGGAGAGACGCCCTGGAGTTTATATCGGCCGAGCACTACTTCGAAGGAGACATGGAGGGTGTCAAGTGTGACTATCTCGAAGCGGACATTGCAGATCAGCACGACGGCTCTCCCCAGGGTTTCATCAAGCTGCGGTCACGCATTACCCAAATTTCCATCGCAAGGTTTCGCGGGGTTGGTAGTGATTCTCCCGCGGTGCAGACAGAATGGCATGTCAAGGGGTCACACCAGAACACTCTGCCATTCTACCCGGATGTCAAGCTGGATGAGGACGTCGCATTGTTCTACGTGGAAGTTGTCAGGCCGAGTAAGCTATGGAATGGCTGGCAGGCCGGCTTGGTGGTTCGACCAGTGGAAACAATATCTTATCAGGGCAGTGCTTTATACGAGCGAGTGGGCGTGGCGGGACACATGGAAGTCGGCCAATATCACGCCAACGAGATGTCCGTCTCGGAGGAGGCGATGCAGGACATTGTGGTAGTTTGAAGGAGCACTAAGGAATAGTATCGGGCCCCACAGAGCTCGTGGGCGGGCGCTCGAGGAACAGAGTGACAGGGTCAGTATAGGGCTTCAAAAACGCAAGGGTGTCTGTTCCAGCCAGTCTCGAACCAGACGGGACGATACCAGGTAGTAGGTTCAGGCGGAATGCCTGATGCTCCTTGCTGTACCATCTCACGATCCGAAGCCCCAGTACCTAAATTACAAATCACAAGTTCGGGTGGCCAACCTATGAACCTTATTGGGCAAAACCAAGAGGTTTCATTAGCGACGTCATGGGGGGATCATTCATTCTTTTACAACTTCCAACGATATCCTTAGCTCAGTTTCGTTCCGGATATCCTCCCGCCCAGGCCAAATTATGCAGGTAGTTTCGCCGTATGACCGACAGCTTCCCAGCCGATAGTTATAAAGTCAGCAGTCCATCAACGCGAGCAGCTGCCCGGTCCTCATCCCATTCGAAAAACCTTCTATGCGAACGCTCCTCTGCCTTGGCTGTGACCAGGTTCTCCTTTTGGACATCCGAAAGGAGGTGTAGCCTAGTGCGGTGGTCTTGGTCGTCGTTTGGTCCGAAGTACCGCTCGTCCAGAAACTTCCACCAGATAAAGTCGAATGCCCAGCTGTCCCTTGCCGCGTAGTTAATCACCCAGTCCCGCTCTTCCCAACTCCTCTGCATGCTCCGGGAAAGCGACGGAGTGGATGCTGCCCTGTCACTGTCGAGCAGCGAAGCGCCGCTCATTTCTGTCATTTTCTTCTCCTCGGCTTCTAGCACGCGGAGAAACGTGTGAAACCGGGGTTCGTAGGCCTTCATCCACTCATTCTACCCGCCAAGTCAGTATTCAGGCTCCAGAAGGAGCAGAAACCAGGGCGGGTCGAAGGTGAACTCTGCTGGGGCTGCGTATGCAAACTCCCAGTCGATAACACCGACGACCCGGAGTTCCTCATCAATGAGGACATTGGCCGGTCTCCTGAGAGAACAGCTTGAAACCGTCGCTGGAATATCCGCCAGAGCATCCCCGATCCGGCCAGAGTTTATTCGCTTCAACGAGCCTCTGGAATAGCTTGCGCGCAACATATTTATCGCGCACATCGTCGTCGTCTTCCGTCGCGTCGTTATACCGGAGCGCGAGCTGGGTCATGTGCATTTCCATAAGGACCCCGTACCATTCTTTTGCTGTACCGTACGTTCGGGATGGCAAGAACCGCGGTGGCATGCTTGTATAAACAAGTAATACATTCATATTAAGTGTCAAGGGCCTTCTCCCAGCAGACACTGCATCACCCTCTTGGGCCTGGCTGCCTTTTATGGGAAAAAACAGATCTGCAACTTGTGGAACCTTCTGATCAGGATAGTGTCAATCATTCAGATAGCTTTACATGTTGCTATCGTCGGTGCTATATGACTACCACTTTTATATTCCCCTCCTTTACCCGTGATGGCCATCTCTTCCTAAAGTCCATACCCCTCGAGAAACACGATATTCCGCCTGGAGTTGTATTATAGGGAAGGAATGGAACGAAATATGCCACATGGCTCTCCTAATGAGGGCGCACAGGCTTGATTACTAGTACACTCAAGAGTCAAGACATTGATTAAGGGGAACGTTAGAGGCATCCGTAAAGAGAGAACTCTTGATAACAACAATCAAGCAACCACTAAGCCTATTCTCGAATTCTAATTCTAGGGGGCAAGCACGACTAGTGAAGTACGAAAGTATACTACGGAGCAATGTAGAGGTTTCTAGCTCCGGCTGCCTTGAGTGGGGTTCTCGCGTCAGCGTGGTGAAGAATATTGAAGGGAACCAAGAGTAATAATAATTCTGCAGCACAAGCCGCCAGTCCCCGTGCAACCCTGATCCCCACTGTCCTCAGCCGTAATAGCGGCTGGACGCACGCACTGGCGAAAGATTGGTTCGAATGGGCTCAGTGCCCAACCGCGATACTCAACGTGTCTACCAATATTTCCTTTTCAGGCAACGCAAGCCACCACACCCCTGCAGCCTTGCCCCGATATTGCAGGGGAAAGCATTAGCGTTTTATTGCTCTGCACTTGGACCGTCGAAGAACCAAGGGGCGTTCTTCGTGCATTTTCTCATGGCGGCTGCAAACTTTCCCCTGTTTTCGACCGCCACCAACGTCGCTCGGGGAAACCACGAAGTCGCCCGTCAGTCTCTTTGGACTGTTACCGAAACCTCTCACGAACGCACATCATGCGCCTCCTACTCGGCCTCTCACTCTTCTTTCTCTCCTACCGAGTACACGCCGCTGCCCAACCACCCGTCCACCGCCGCGCCGATGCCGATGACGTCCCGACTTGCGCCCGGCCATGCCTCGCGACGTGGGCCGAGAAGGTAGGTTGCAGCTCGTCGGACTGGGGTTGTCTGTGCAGTCACGCAACGGACTACTCCCTTATTTCCGAAGCCGCGCAGACGGAGGTGTGCATATACAGCCGCTGTTCACTGGACGACTATTATCGTGAGACAATCCCCCTCAATCACCGCCAGCTGTGTGACCGTGGAATATCAATTGCTGATGATAGCTGGGAACAATGCGAGTAGAGTACACTGTCGTGGTACAACAGATATGTCTCGAGAACGGTTTCGGCAGTAGTTTCGACAGCGGTTTCGACTGGAGCTCTCCCACGATAAGCATACCAGGCTTTGACTTCCCGCTGCCCACCTCAGGAGGAAGTTCCTTTACC
The DNA here is from genome assembly GCA_037040375.1 of Basipetospora sp. M8501. Lineage (NCBI taxonomy): Eukaryota > Fungi > Ascomycota > Sordariomycetes > Microascales > Basipetospora > Basipetospora sp. M8501. The sequence goes on from JAXQGT010000187.1 coordinate 10,106, forward strand.
GCCGGGGAAAGTGACGGCGATAGCGGCTCGGGAGGCGGCAGTACGGGCGCGGGGGGTAGAAGACCAGGCGGAAGCTCCGACAGCTCCTCCTCCGGAAACGACTCCAAGAGCGGCCTCTCGGGCGGCGAGATCGCAGGCATCGTCGTCGGCGTGGCGGTCGCCGTCATGCTCATTACTGGCGCGTTGTTCCTCATCGTGATGAAGCAGCGCAAGGCCGACCCTCCCATTCAACAACCAGGAATGGCGGGGGCATCGGCGCACTTGGCCGGCCAGCAGTTGGCCGCCGTCGCCGCGCCGACGATATTTTCGGATCGGAAGTCGAACGGAACAATGTACGGGCCTGTGAGCCCCGACACGGCGAGCATGGGGACTTTTACGACGACGACCCTTGCGAACACGACGCCGAGTCCTGGCCCGCACGTATTGGCGCCTGTGCCGGGGAGTGCTGCGGAGTTGTATGCGGCGGCGAATAATAGGGTAGAGGTGGAGGGAGTTAATAGGGCGGAGATGGGGGGAGCGCCGGGGAGTATACCCGAGATGGGGACGTACATGGCCCAGCCGGCGGAGTTGGGCCAGACGGCGGTGGTTCCGGAGATGGGGACGTATATGGCTCAGCCGGCGGAATTGGGTGCGTCAACTGTGCCGGTTCAGGGTGCCGTACAGAGCCCAGTGGCGGACAACGTCGAGAAAACAGCATGATTCGGGGGAAGAGGCTGATAAAATAATGTATAGTTAGTCAATTGAGCCAACTAATAAGTGCCATCCCATTTGCAACAGTTCATACTTGCTTTGGGTTGATCAGTGTTGCCAACTATATTGTGGGTCCGTCCTTGAAGTTTAGCATTTGAGCCGCCAACAATCAACGGTAAAAATACAAGGCTTTTCCTCTGTAAGTCAGCAGCATCGCCACTGCTTTAGGCGCCGCTCGAGCGGGAACGACTTGACGTTGCTATCTTGAAAAGGAAAGATAAAAAAGGTATACTCAAAAAGCTGCCCAAGGGAGGAATCGAACCTCCGTTTCGACGGCCACAACGTCGCGTACTAACCACTATACGACTTGAGCTTACTAAGGACGCTAGTGGATGGATTCGCTGCTACTTCCGTCACTCTACATTGCCTACTCTGGGACCTAGGTGGAATCGTCTCAACGGATACGCTTGGTATTCTATTCCTGTTCTTTCATGCCTATCCCCTAGATCTAAAACGAATGCAGATAGTCAGAGCTTCCTCTTTTAACATCAATATCCCCTCCGCTTCAATATCTTTTTCCGGTTCCGAACATTTATTGAGAGTGTCGCAGGTTAATCGTCGTCGGAGAGCTGTAGCGTTTTCGGATTATGGGCAACGAAGTGCCCGTGTTGATCAGTGAATAAGACCTGGAGAGAATAGTTGGTTAGTGCTTTGCCCAGTTTCTGAAGTCTCTCCGGCTTTATGGTGATAAAACCAAATTGTCTTTGTGCGTACCTTTGGCGGGTTCTTAACCTCGTGCTGCTCTGCCTGCTCCTCCGTCGTTACAATCTTGTCGACCTCGCCCTCCCGTTTGCCGCCTCGGAACTGGGTCTCCACCCGATCACCTTCGTTGATAGGGTTGGAGTTTTTGTCTTTTATTTCGGAACTCATTGTGTGTACTGGCTCGATAGTCTTCTGATGTCAATTGCGATAGGTCGGGCTAATTTTCCTAAGGGTCCGAAAGGGGACAACTCCCTGTTTTATACTCTGGTTGTCATAGACCCTCGCAATGTCTCCCCTGTGACATCATGATGATGGACCGCCAGTGCAGGGGTCAAGGGGCTCGCATGGCATGGAGTTTCGCTAAAGTATATACCAAAGGCCTAGTTTCGATGAATGTGTAAATAGGGTTCAACCCACTGGAGAAAGATGTATTGTGAACTGCCGTTCGAAACTAAAACTATTTCGATGACCAGTGCATCGCTAGAAGCCTCCTGTGCCCACCTCACCAACACAATTGCCATCATCTCTCCGAATACCTCCCCAAAAGTCTCCACGCATCATTTTGGGAGGCAACCTAGGCCATTTCGCAAATGCGGGAAGGCGCCTAAGAGATAAACCAGCTCACAATTGCAGCTTGGCAGAGGTGACCAGGTAGTGCACAATATCCGTCGCGAGATCTCCGTGGTCCCGCATCACCGGGTCGAGCCTCCCCCTGAACTCGTCATCATCGATGGCACTAGCGATTAGGCGACAGACGGTCTCGCGCAGGGCCAAATCGGTGTTCGGCGTGCTTGCGTAGATTTCATCGACGACATCGGGGAAGCCAGGGTTCGTGCAGAAGCACAGCTCGGCGGCCCAGTAGAACCGGTCCCGCGCGAGGAGCCGGAGCGAAGGCACGTCGTACTTGTGGGCGATGATGAAGATGCGGGCGTGCAGGCGCAGCTCGGCGTACTCGCGTAGCATATGGTCCTCTGAGGAATTGAGGCTGGTCAGCAATGTACGGGCATTTGTTTGGAAGGGTTTCCATTGCCGGTTACGGGTCCGGAGGGGAAGGGACGGCTGCGGGTTGTACCATGAGTGGGGGAAGGCAGTGGTGGTTGGTCGTTGCGGGCAAGGGCTGCTGCGTCGTCATAGTTGCCGGTGTACAGAAACTGCAAGAAGAGGTGGACAATCGTGGGCTCGTCTTCAGGCAGCTCGACAGTGCCCGTGATGCTTTCCTAACGAATCAACGATGGGATTCCAGTTGTCAGCCAGCACATGCCGTGGATGATTCAGGAAGCGAGTCCCTCGTACCTTGAAGGAGCCGCCCAAGGCCTTGTCGAAGAATGGCGACTGGGGACATACGATGGCGCGGTGCGCTGGGAATCGCTGATTCTGGCACTGGATTGTCATGTCCGAGTATTTCTCCGAAAGGAAGAGGCGGGAGAGGTTAGAGAATATGGAGATTGTGGGGAGCTCGTAGTCGGCGTCGCGATGGTCGTAGCCCGTGGATTCTGCCTTGTAGATGGGTGACGGAGTCCTAGCGGCGGGGAGCGGAGGAGGAATCGATGTCGTTGCCACTTGGCCCTCGTTGGGCCAGGGAGGAGTCGTCGATGCCATGGTCTCCTTGTGAACCTGATGTTTGAAGGAACGTGAAGCGAGAACATTTCATGGTGCTGGAAGAATAAGCACGCGAAGATGATAGAATCAAACTGGGAAGTGGGAAGGAACATGAAACCGACGGAAACTTGAAGGGAGTGCCTTCCAAGTTGCAGCTGGGTTGAAGTTGCCTTCAATGACAAACTTGGACTTGTCAATGATAACACTAAGGCACCGCTGCACCTACCCTACCAACCCCGATCTGAGCTGCAGTACAACCTCAGGTTGGAACTCTAGAGTCACGTGGCATCGGCTTCTCTTCCTCTAGAGATTGATGCAAACCTGGGTGCATACCGTAGACTTGCACAACTAAATACGACGCTTGCGCAATAAATGTTCACACTCTCGCAGCACAGCCCCCTGCTGTCCAGCGAACACGACAAACTTAACTTGAACTGCCAAACTGGCCCTGTGTCGCTCTCCTACCCTACTTAGCCCATCCTGATGAGTGATGACGCTCTCAGCGATGGATAAGTCCCTTTGCCAGACCTGCGAGGGCCTTGACTTTAAGAACCTCATTTACGTTCCCTCCCGCCCCGCAATTAGCGACGACCCGCCTGACACCCCCCTCGGCTCGCTGCGTGACGTACAGCTGCGAAGCGAGAGATGCCGCTTGTGCGCCGCGATTATTCTTGGCCTAAAGCAGCGATTGTGGGCGCCGGACGCAAACTGTGATGATGACATATCTCCCGGCGCTTCTCCGGCCTGCACCGAGACCTTCGATGACCGGTCCCTCATGACAACAGTTGATGGCAAGGAGGTCCAGTGCTCCATCGTGCGCGATTTCTTCTGTCAGCTCATCTTGCCTGGCCCTGACGGCGAGAGCGAGGATGCGGATGAAAAAAAAGTAAAGGTTGGCGTCAATCTGTATCGTCTTCGAGTCGCTTTTGAGCCGAAACTCTGGCGCCTACTGTCGCCGTATGACGGCGTGGTGTTTCAGCCCTACTGGGGTGACCTGGAGAGGAAGAGCCCATTCTCCTCCAGTGGCGGTCAAGAATATACTCCCCAGGACGGGCGGCACGTCACACCGCCGATGCCATCCATCTCCAACGACCGGGGGCCTGTCCAGCTCTCGCCCGTCGGTTCGGGCCACGAGGTCTCCCCGCTGGTGGACTTTTCTCGGGTGCGAGGATGGCTGCGTTCCTGCGAGAGTGAGCACGCGGACAGCTGCAGCCGCCCGGCATGGCTGGGCGTCGACGATCTCGACATGGACCTACTCCGCGTCATCGACGTCGAGGAACAGTGCGTCGTGGATGCGCCGCCCGCCTGCCGGTACATCGCGCTGAGCTACGTCTGGGGGACGCGCGCGGGCGGTGCCCTAGCATCGTCGCACTGCATGGCCGACACGCTAGCGGGGCTGCAACAGCACCGAGGGCTCGACAACATGGAGATCCCCCGCACCATCTCCGACGCCATGCGCGTGGTGCGCGAACTCGGGGAACGATACCTCTGGGTCGACTCGCTGTGCATTGTGCAGGACGATCTCGGCGAGGTCGTCAGGCAGACGGCGAGGATGGACGCGGTGTACTCCGGCGCCGTGATGACCATCATCGCCGCCTACGGCCAAGACTGCCACGCCGGCCTACCGGGCCTCCCCGGCCGAGAACGCCGCGTCTACCAGAAAGTTGTCCCCGTGTCTTCCGCCGCCGCCGCTGCCGACGGCCTGTCGCTCATGACGAAGACGGCGCCGTCCGAGAAGAGCAAGATTGAGTACACAAAGTGGAACTCCCGCGGGTGGACCTTCCAGGAGCGC
>JAXQGT010000188.1:0-14887 GCA_037040375.1 Basipetospora sp. M8501
CGACGTCGCCAAGGAGTACGACTCGCTCACGGGCCTGCGCACCTTCGTCGTCGGTATGCCCAACGTGGGCAAGAGCACGCTCCTGAACGCGCTGCGCAAGCAGGGCATGCGCGCCAAGGCCAAAGTCGCCATCACGGGCAACCACCCGGGCGTGACCCGCAAGCTGAGCAACCCCGTGCGCATCCTCGGCGGCAAGGACGACCCGGACCAGTCCCTGGGCGAGGGCGTCTTCATCGTCGACACCCCCGGCGTCTTCATGCCCTACGTCCCCGACGGCGAGTCCATGATAAAGCTTGCCCTTGTCCATGGTGTTAAGGACAACCTCATCCCCCACGAGATCGTCGCCGACTACCTCCTCTACCGCCTCAACCTGTGGGACCCGGCGGTCTACGCAAAGTACTGCCCCCCTACCAACGAGGTTAGTGAGTTTCTCAAGGGTGTCGCCAAAAGGACGGGCAAGCACCAAAAGTCGCGTCAGGGCTTCGACCTCCAGGCCGCCATGTGGATCATCGAGCAGTGGAGGAACGGCCACCTGGGCAGGTTCATACTCGACGACGTCTCTCACGAGGCCATAGAAGCGAAGAAGGCCGAGCTGGGGTCCACATCTCTCAGCATGAACCAGGCGCGCAAGAAGGAGAAGGAGGCAAGGAAGCAAAAGGCCGAAGCCAAGTTCCGGGGCCGCTGAGTGCTCTTCAGCGTGCGGACGGAGAGAATTTGGGCACATTCTGGCTGGCACCTCTTTTTCTCATGTATGATACAGGTGGTGTACGATACAGCACAGTGAGTGGAGAGAATCATAATACCCTTTTGTACCAAAGTCATGTCTTCATTCTCACCTGGCTTGCCCCTCTACTAAAGCGCAAAACCAAAACGCAAACTCGACTTCTGGATATCGTAAAGGCAGGAAGACCACCGCGAATTGACCGAACCCATTCCAATGCTTATTTCCCATGACAAGAAGTATGTAGTAAGTCGAATACAAGGCAGGTCGGGCAACCAACCTGCTCCATAAGCTGAAGAAGAAAGAAGTAAACGGAAGTGGACATTTCATTAAGAACCGCCCACCAGACAGCACACCGTTTTTCTTCCGGGAGAATCACCATACCAAAATACAGCCAGACCAACCCCTAAGAAACCATGATCCCTGATACTTCATAGAAGAAAAGAAAGAAACATTATGAACGACGAGACTGAAAGGCGAAGACGAAAAAAAGACGTCGGCTGAAGTACCTGCCGGACTTAGTCGCTCAACGCGATGTTCGTATAATGCCTGGCGCGTACCCGCAGGCCTGCTGTAAACTGCGTTCTGTGGATGCCGCGAAGATGTTGCATGAGCCAGGGGGACTCCGCCCGCCAACTCATTCTAAACACTCCACCCCCGCAGAAATCCCTTGTCACGCCGCGTATTTGTTCTGCCATTTCACGAGGTCCCTCGTGAGCAGGTCCATCATCTCTATGCAGTTCAGCTCCTTGAATGATTTGCTCGAGTTCTGCGAGGACGGCGACCCCGCCCGTTCGTGAGCGTGCTTCGACGCGGAGCCCGAGTCCCCATTAAGTCGTATTTGGGGCAGTCCGTTCCCGTTGACCTGCGGGTGCGGCGCCGTACTCTCACCGAGCTTATCCTCGGCATCCTCCGACGCCAGCTCCAGCTGTGTTTTCGCAATGAAGTCGAGGAACGCTGCGGAGCGCCGCTTGAGCTCGTTTATCGTCACCTTGCTATGGATCCCCCCCTTTGACCTCGTGCTGGCGTTTCGATCCGCCTTTGAGCTCGTGGTGCCATTGGAATCGTCGTTGCGGGGCGTTTCCCTCGACATTGACCGCACGGGAGATCGGTCGCTCTCGAGATCGCGGTCCTTTGTGTATTGATTCCTCCCTTTAGCTTTCTTATGAGTGCTTCGGACACTCTTCTTTTGCGTGTTTGGGGTAGCGGTAGCTGGAGGCGGCGTATCTGGAGCATGCTGGACTGCAGGGGGCGGCTCGATGGTCGGCTGGATTTCGGGAGGCTTGTTACTCGTAGCCCGCGTCGTAGCTAGCGGCAGCTCGTCGGATGGGTCGGAGTCTACGTCTACTTGAGCCGTAGAATCCTTCTCGGGGGCTGTGGTAATTTGTTCATCGCCGCGCCTGCGATCTGCCCGGCCTTTCCTCTTATTCGCAGCCTCTTGCCTCTGCCGCTCGCGTTCTTCCCGCTCTGTCTTCTCCTTTTGAGACCGTGAGCTGCGTGACTTTCTCGAACCGTTTCGCGTCAATGTCTCATCGTCTGACTCGTCATGGGGTTCGCTCTTTTCTTTGTCGGCGGGCGGCGTCGCTGATTGCGAACCTGTACGCTGCCTTTTGACACCCGTTGCGTTTCTGTACAGCCTAGCGTTAGCTGCGATACTTTCAACGGGATGACCCTTTCTTTGGTGCCATGGGGTGTACATACTCTTCGCTACTATCGCTTCGGCCTCGCTTCGGCCTCCTGGTTGTACCCTCATCCTGGGAGGTAACCAACTCTTTACTCGCCTCAATCGCCCGTCGTAGTTGCTCCTCTTCGTCGTATGCAGCCTCTCGGCTATTCATAGTCGAGCGGCGCTTGGACGTCTGGGCAAGGGAGGACTGGCGGTCCGACTTCGTAGTTGCATTGTCAGAGGAGCGAGCCCCATCCTTCGCTATCGAAGCAGATCGAGACGTCCGCAGAGTTTGTTGAAGAGGAAGGTAAGTGGAGTATCGTTGCCTTGTATGAACGACGAGCGTTAGCGACCCAATTGTAGAAATACTAATTCAGAGCGAGCGCCACACGACTGGGAACGGTGACTATGGGCGGACGACCGCATTTGAAAAGCGGAGGGAAGAAGACTCGGAAACTGCTTCACTTACCCATTGCTGGCCCTATGTATTTTATGGTAATCTTTTCGGCACTTCTCACAGAAGTACTCATCAGGCGAGCTCTCCTCGGTCATGATACCGACGCAAGCGCCATGCTGCCAAACCTTACAGATGTCGCATTGCACGAAGAAGCCAGAAATATCATCGGTGACGTCGAGGCCCGAGAATATGATAGAATCTTGCGCCTCCCTTGTCTGTTTCGCGTCGCTGTCCAAAGGTGGTGGGCCGGGGTAGTCATCGAAGCCACAGATGCAGCGAACGGCCTCGTCATCTTCTTGGATATCATCGCTGGCGTTAGCCATGTCTAGAGACCCTTGTCTTGTTGCCTTGTCTCTCTCGTCGTCGTAGGCGCGTCGCCGTCGGCGGGCTAGGAGAGTGTCCTCGGGGTCGTCGGGGGATTCCGAGGAAAGCGATGCGCTCGGCGTGGATTTATTTGAGGTCGGCTTGATCCCGGATCTCGTACTGCGCTCGATGCGTGCCGAGGCGATGGATGACGCCGAAGAGGAATGTTGGGAATGGGAATTGGTTACTCGGGCTCGTGAAGATCGCCGGGGTGACGGTGGTGCCATTGACGTAAGTCGGGAGAGGGGAAGAGCGAGGAAGAAGAATGAGGGTTGGAAGGGGACTGATGGGGGGGAAACCGGCACTGGTCCCCAACGACTGAACTCTAAATGTTGTTTGGACTGTTTACTTGACTATGGTCGCAGAGGGGCTATCGAGACTTCTAGGAAGAATTGGGCGTCGTGGACAGTGGTGGTCGACGGCGAATTCGGGAAAGGCCAGGAGAGGAGGCGGCGTCGGGTCACGTCTGAGTTTCGCTTTGTCGAGGGAGGGTTTGCGACACGAGGGTAGGAACTTGAAGGCCGTTTACAGGAGAAGGAGCCCTTGTCATGACGGTTGCCCAGATGGGATGAAATATGTTGCCATAAGAAAGTACGAACAAAGACTGGGAAGACGGGAAAGGGATCGGGAAGCGAGAGGAAAAGTGGTGGTGAGAAGAGGGGAGGGAGGTGATGGTGCTTCTCCAAGAGATGGGACGCTTCACTCTCGGGGACCAAAAAAGCGCCAGACGGGGCATTGGAGCTCTCCCACCCATGTAACGAAAGTACCCAAGTATCCCCATAATGCCCAGTGCTGTTGCAGGGAAGTGCATGGTGGGCCCGCGATAAATTGGTCATCCAGCGTGGGGCCATTGGCAGAACAAGGAGGAAAGACCGATCAATAGCCCTGACAGAAGCAGCACTGGAGAATATTCGGCTAAATCTTATATTGGCACACTGTATGGATATAACCCACGCTCGACCCGCTATCAGGGCCTGGGGTGGCAAGCCGCTGCAATCGAGAAACCCGGGAAGCCCCTGAACAAATTTCAAATACAGTGTCAACTTGCCTGTGTCTGACAGAAATATCCGGTGCAGTTGAGCCCAGCCAGCACAGCGTGGAGGTCTGGTGCTGACATAACCGCCCAAGCAGTCACAGTGTGACCCGTTTGCTGTGATGGATTGCTCAGCATGCTCGTTGGCAGAGAACAGATTAGGAGGGCCGATGTCTCAAGCACACACCTCAGAGACCATACTCTCCTAATCCATCCCTTCTCGTGAAGCATCATTCGCTACCGACGCCTACCAACGTACATTGAGCTCATCTTATCGATATATATCGACTCGGTTGCGTCCCCTACAACTGTTCCTCACGGTTTGCCTCTCTCTTTCCGCCCACTTGCCGTCTGTTAGCCAACCTTTCTATCGCCTCCAACTGCGTTCTGGTGGGAAGTTCCGAACGACACCCAAAAACCTCGATCCACGTTCCAGCCAAGGGCATCGGTAGCAACACCTATCCACACAGCGTGGCTTTACTTCTGGGTAATCACTGTGCTCGCCGACGGTTAGTTATTTGGCCTGGTCAAGCATCAACCCGCCACCATCCGAAAGGGGGGGAACTAGTGCTCTCCTTTCCTGGTTTACTGGTTGTCTGATACTGCTCTTCATACAGGTCATAAGACAACGAGCGCCTCTGGAAATCGCGGACCAGTAAACCCGGCCAGTAGCTCAAGCTAGGAGTACCTGTCAAGAGGTGCTTCTGGCAGCAAGCCTTTGTTCTACACCTACAAAAATCGTTTTGGATATCGTCCGTCGACGGAGGCGATATGATTGAATATGGGTATGTCTGAACCAGCTGCTACATCTACGGGGTGGCCCCGATGCTCCATTAAGCTCGGCGGCCCCGTCCTCTAGGTGTCGTATTCTTCTATAGCGTTCTCGCCCGGCGTATCATACCCGAAACGCCTATCTTTGGGATCAAATGGCTTGATCCAACTTGGCGTTCTCAGTTGCTGACTTACTGTCCACAGCATATGATTCAGAGATGGCTGCATCAACGGAAACACCTTCGTTCTCGAACCTTTTCCCGAATCGGCCAATACGACCGTTGCCGAAGCGGCGGCTCCGTGAGCGGCTTTCCCCAGAAGTGGCCGATAGCATCAAATATCCTCCTTCCCCCCGGACGACATCCATCTTCTACCCGACCTACCCGACGGAGAATACAGAGGAAGAGTACCGGATCAAGTCCGACCAAGCTTCCTTTCCATGTGATGCAGGCGATATCTCTCGAGATGAGTTTCGTCGGTTCGTAGGTGCTGGGAATAACCTCCGGGACCGGGCACGCTTCAGCGTGGTTACGGAACAGCAGGGCGGGATCAGAAGCGTCGTGATCACCCGATCCGCACCTGAGGTTCTAAACAGTCGACCTGCAGGGCGTCAAGCGGCGAAATCTGATTCCTCTCGACACCCTAACGCTACCCTTCCCATCAGCGACATTACGGCAGACGGATACGAATCGTTTGAGAATACGAATAACAAGAAGAAGCGAAAGATCCCAACGGCTGGGGACTCTACACTCAGTAGCGCTCACTCGGTATCTGACAATGGCACCAGTCCGGGCTCCGGGTTGGCTTCAGGACACGTTCAAGGCGATAGCCTTGCGTCGCCGCACTATGCAAATATGAGTGCGGCTGTCGCAAATAGTAAGGGGATATCCGGTTCGGGACGGGGCATTTATGGGCGGACCAGGAGCGGGAGAAGTCCTCTTCGGGCACTTTCAACCGCAATGAACTGGACCGATCGAAATGTCAAGGGCCGCCCTGTGAGGCAGTGGGCCCCGCCTCAAGGTATGATTTTTACACCTTCAGATCGATATCTTTCCTCCCTTGCCCTCCTACGTTCTGCCTGTCGAGTCAGTTGTTCCGTCTCGGTGGTCAGTGCCACTAGCCAACTCTCGTGAAGAGTACCATAGTGGGGCTCCGAGAGTTCTCGGCTCTGTTCGCACCAAGAGTAGGGAGCGTGTCCACCTCCTGCCCACAAAGATGTGATGTTTCCATCACTACATACGAGTAGAGACCACCGACCGCTCGGCCCCGTCACCTTTGCGACGCAACAGTGTCCTACTTTACCATTGTTCAGCCGCTTCCCATTTTTCCACGGCTGATCGCCACACTCATCCATTCCTGTGCCAGCTTTGGCTCTCAACCTTAGCCCTCACGTTCGCAGTTTTGTTTCTTGCAGTTCCATTCTTAGACACTGTGATTTTGAGACTGACTGTCTTTGGATCTTAGCTGAGAGCCCCTTGCGAGGCATCATTTCCTCCGCTATCGCTAAGGCTGGCAGAAGCCCCACACAGCTGGGTCAAGAGAACACTAGCCTCCTACAACACCCTCCCGGTTCCCGAGCTAGCCCAGTCTCTTCGCAATTTACGTTTACATGCGAATCTCAAGTACCAGGAACGTACCGGGGTGACCTTCCCTCTGGACCTCCGCCGCCTGGCTACATTTCGAGCACCTCAAAGCAGCCAACAATGGCGCATTCGATGGGAATGATGAACGACGCGCCCGATGCACCACACGACGTTCTTTCCAAAGGAAGTGGTCGGACGTCTGCTGGGCGGCGGCGCAAATCTCGAAGGGCTGTCAATCGCGAGCTCGAGGAGCAGGCCAGGGACCGTCGCTCCAAGGCTCAAGAGAACCGCCGAAGGAATCCTATCCCCGTCGAAGAGGAATACGTTTGCGACTTTTGCATCTACGAATCCATCTGGGGAGAGAAACCGAATGCCCTGATCCGAGCATATGAGGAGCGAGAGCGGCAAGAGAGGATCGCTGAAATGAATAAGAAACGTCGGCTGGAGCAGGTCAAGGCCCGTTCTCGTAAGAACCGTAAACAAGCAATGGCCAAGGCAAACGGCGGCAAGGCTGGCACTCCAGTCAAGTCGCAGCAGGATACTTTGGAGCACGAGACCCATGCCCCTGGACACGACGGTGCGGGAACTGAAGACGACGGCACTTCAGAAGAGTTCGCCGACGAATCATACAGCCCTGCCGACGATGAGGATGCCCTCTCCCCGATCCCGGACGAATTTAACATCGCTAGTTCCAAAGCCAGAGGCCAGGTTTGTGGCGATCACGATGCAGGACCACCTGGAGGAGGTGCAAATGATGGCCATGGAGCGACAAAGTAGCAGAGTTTTCATCTCGCTTACCAATACATCGCCTTCCTTTGTACAATAAATAGAAGCCTGTTATGATACAAGTTTCATCTATACCGCCTATGGAGCCTTCATGTGGCTTCGCCATCTATGAAGACAGCGATTCATCTCCCCTCCCACGTTCTTCGCGTCATCATCGTCTGCCCTATTAGGTGTAGACCCTCTAAGGACCATCGCCCTACTACTTTGTGACTGCCTAAGCGGACGAGCTGATAGTAGTGCTCGGTAAATCTGCGCCCGGTGAACACAATATGGAAGAGAGCCAACCTATTCGGGGGGTTTCAAAACCAACACCACATAAATTACAGTGTAGGGCGGAACATTTACAGATGGGGTGTGCTACCGTAGATCTTGTATAGTATTCAAGGAACACAACATACTCTGTTTGATGGAGCTGTTAACTTGGACCCTGCCGGGTGCTCTGGCGCGGAGAACGCTAGTCCAGAGGGTCTTTCGATGATGTAATCCGTGGCTACCAACGATACACTACAGCGTGGGGATCAACTGCGTGAGGCCAAGATGTACCCATACTTCGCTGGATTGAGCGCAATGATGTCGTTATGGGATTGAGCTCTCGACGACAGTGTGTACTCGGGACGCTTCACGTTAGATCTGCTCAGGTACTCCATATCCGCGTCCCAAGTGCTCATGTGTGGTGGGCTTTTAACCCATGCTTCAGTGTTGATTGAAGAGGAAGCCGTGAGATTTTCTTCTGGTAACTTCACTGCTCTTAAGAGGGGATAAGTCCTTAATGCTGCTTTGCCTATGTACATACTGCCTATTGAAGGCGATGGTGAGTGTCATCCAATGGCTGCTTAAGTGCTCAAAGATGGGATAAAGTTGATGGCCTGGTGAAAAGGGAAATAATTGGAACATTGGATTCTGCCTTAAAGGGGGAACTGAAAAGTGTCACAACCCTCAATATAACCAGGACGTGACCCGACCTCTCGAATCCCGCCATATACGCACTAGAGTATAGTACTCGTACACTGTCGATTCGGACCTTCTGAGGACGGGGGCAGAAACTTAACTGCAGGACTAGCCTGAAAGGGGGAAGGCACAACAAGCCCGGCCACGGCTTTTGGGTATGAACAAGTGAAGTTGGGCGTTCCACCTCAAGGGTGAGAATGAGTACACTACAGTACCCAGTAGAGCAAGTTATACCCGATTCCGGTCGTCAGAATAATGTGCGTTGGCGCCTTGTTTGAAACCCGGCAGTGTGCTGGTTCCATTAAAGCCAGCAAGAGACTTCATGTTGCAGGCGGAGCGGCCCGAGTACGAGGTGTGACGACTTCCGGGTTCAGGTTTGCAGTGCACCTTGGCTTGAATCTCCATGGGACATCAATGATACACTTAGCACTACCGTGCCAACATATACCCGGCCTAGAGCGTACTTCAATGTCAGGAAACGATGCTAGGATCACTCGACGAGTATTCTCGCATCACATTTGCTGGATCGCGATGGTGGGCGTCTTGGCCTCCTTGCGGCCCATTCACATCAATCTCCATGTATAACCTGCAGACGAGTGCCGGCTCAGTGTATCTGTAGTGGAGGTGGCGCGTTAGCAAGGAGTGGAAGTACCTGTACTTGCTGATTACGTCGGTGGCCCTTAACCTCACCCTGACCCAGCAAGCATTGCTGACTGACTAACGGTGCCAGAACTTGAACCACGGTGCACTTACCTGAAATGTTTCGGTCGAGCCATCGACAATCGTCATGCCCCATTGGGCTCTGTTCCAATCATTGATCCTTGCCAGTCCCCCCATATCCTTCGAACACATGTATCTTCCTGTCTTCGCTGGGACTCTCTGCTCATCATCACTTCTTGTCCCACGATATATCAATTAATGCAACTTTCCGGCTTCCCTCTCCCGCACTCGACCCTCTCGTGTTCAGTATTTCAGATGCCATCGCATAGCACACATGCGCCTGGCCTCGCGCCTCTGTAACACTGACGTCTGACAATGTTTGGTTCTCGGAGGCACCGTCCTCCACCTCAGGTATGCTCAACAAAGTTCTCCCAGAAGCCGGTACTTGTTGGGAAGCATCTCGGCGAGGCCGCGCCTCTGTTTGGGCTGCACTTTGCATTTCTCGCTCCGTTCGTAGAAGATCCACACAAGGGGACTGACAAATTCCGCCTTCCGATAGCCGCTCACTACAGCCAATGCGAATCCGAACGCTGCCACTGCTGCTGCCTCAGCCTTCCTCCGCCATCCGTCTATCAACAATCCTTCGTCCGCTGCCGCCGCCGCCGCCGCGGCGCTCCGCTTGAGACCGACAACCCCCACAAATGTCGGTGAAGTACAAACGAAGCGGACTATGCGCCGCAGCGCGTCCGTGGCTTCGACGGGCGGCGGCGGCGGAGGTCTAAGAAGATCGCCTAGCACGAGCTCGATGTCAGAGAGGACCCTCCGATCCCCCTCTCCACGGCGCCCGGTCTCTAGTAGCAAACCTGCCAATGGAGCACCCCCTGTACCTTCCATTCCTGATCATACCAGCTTTGACCGGGACGCTGAGTCGCGAGTGCCTGGTAGGAGACGCACTGTCAGCCTTGACGCCCGGCCCGTGAGGGCAGGGAGCTCTCATGAAGCGGAGGGACAGGCGCCGTGGGTTGAATCTCCCAAGGCCGGCCCAAACGGGACCGCGCGAACGAACCAGAACGACCGGCCAACAAGTCCTACTTCGTCCATAAATTTCTCGTATCCAAGGGGTGCACGAGCACTTTCTCCGCAGCCGAGTTCGTCGCCAACTCCAAGGGCTCGCCCGCGGTCCGGACATGCAATACCTGTACCATCTGAATCCGACCATGAGCTGGTGTTTGACCCCAATTCTAGGCGACTGGTACCTAAATCGACGTTAATGGCCCTGGAACAAGGCTTGGCACTACAGAACCGCGCGCCCTCGAAAAGGAACAAGAAGAAAAAGAAACAAGCGCCTGCTCCTATGCGTCGCGCCGACCCGGACACTACCGAGTCTACCGCAACGCAGCAGTTGCAGACCGATCCTCAGAATGCTCATGAAGCGCCAGAACTTGTCACTGGGCAAATGTACGACGCCATGGGCCCTGAGATACATGTTGAATCCAACAGTCGCGCTCATCATTTGCTGTCTAACGGGGACCCTGAATCACACGTTCCCAAGTCACAAATTCCGCTCTCGCTAGACGAGAACAGCATGAGCGCAACTCCCTTCCAAGCGTCCTTGGCGCCGGGTGACTCGCCTGTGGAGACGCAAGGAAGGCCTGCAGCAACAGTTCACGAAATCGCCGACGAGTCCGCTGCACCTCATTATTCTACACATGTCATTGACGCTGTCCCGGTGAGAACTTCGGCGCGTCCTCTAAGCCAGTCACCGGTTGAACTCCCATCTGAGAGCCGTACCATAAGGGCTTCTCTGAAAGAACCTTCCAGCGCCGTGCTTCTGGAAGGCAACAATCAATCGCAAAGTAAAAGTTCTGCCAGTCATCAAAGATCTTCGTCGCCGGGGACGCTGGAGAGGCTAGCAGTACCTGTGCGCCATTCACCGCCCTCCCGCTCGGTGTCTCCCATGAAGCCTGCTCTCAAACAGTCACACCATCTCAACGGAGGTTCTACCTTGTCTGATACACCGTCCGAGAGATCAATGGATAGGGATGGTCTTGATACCTCATTCGAAAAGCCTGTCCGCAAGAAGACTGTTCGGGTTAGCTTTGACGACGAACCAACTATTGTTGCTGGTGACTCCGCCCCTGTGAAGGAGGATCACGTTCACACTGGCTCGTCGCAGGGGATCCTGAGACCATGGTATAGCCGTGGTCGGAGACATGTTGATCAAGGACTTCTTGATGATGAGGGCGGCGAAAACGACGATGATTTTATGAGACCAAGGCCGGCACTGCCTTCGTTCGGTAGCATTCGAGACAAAAGGGCTAAGGACCTAGAAGAGCGTCCGCTGGTCAGGCCGCGACCATCCTCATACCCGTACCCCTCCCCGGGCGCGTCTAGTGCGCTCTCCACAATTCCCAGCGTATCAAGCCTTGGGGGACAGGACCAAAACTTCTCTAGTGACCAAGCAATTGGAATGGCGCTTGCTAGTGAAGCTCCCTCTAGACATGAAGCTAACACCTCGCGGCTCAGAGAGCCGCTGCCGCCTGAAGTCACATCCGTCGAGGGAAGTGGCTTCATGAGCGATGACAGCTTCACCAGTAGTCTCCCCAGCTCTGACGATGAGGGCGAATATGTCCTTGGCGAGACCAATGGCAAGATCGTCACTACGGGAGGGAGATTTCCAAGACAAGAGTTGGTCAATGCAGACAGCTCTGGGAAAGGCGCGACAGATCACTTGTCCGCTGATCAGGTTCCACCTCAAATCTCTCTCAGCATCCCAACCCCGGAACCAGTTACTCCAGAGCCAGTGCAACGGGTTTCCGATGGTGCTGGATCCAGGCACTCTACGGCCGAGTACTTCACTGTCCCTGGTCGCTTCCCAGAAGAGGGTTCTGGAGGCGACAGTGACGTTTTCCACACGCCCGGACCCGAAGATCAGTCTGCGTACACTACTCAAACCCCTCCCCTAGCCACGGAAACCTCGTTTGGACCGGAAATACCTGCCACTATCGAAGAAGAGTCTGAGGGTAGCAGCATTTATAGCGATGCTTATGAAGATTTGTCAGACGTGGAAGGCGACGGTTTCTTGTCGCTGGATGCTGTCGTCGATAGTCCTCTTACCCCGAGTCCGCAAATCTCACACGAAGCACGGGAGCTAGCAATCAGCAAATATGCTCCAGTGGATGCAGATTCGAACGTGGCGAAGGCTGGCGCTGGGTTGACAGCCGCGGAGGAATCCCTAGAAGTGGATTGGGATAAGGCCAAGGCTTTCTGGAAGAGCCTTTCGGCGGCGAAACGGCGGCAGCTCGAGCAGGAGGTTATGAATGAATCCGCCGAAGCTGCAGACGTGGATGAGCCTGTTCCCAACGACGCGCACAGACGGAAGAGCGCTGTGAACAAGTCGGTGAAAGTTGAACCCGATCCAAATCGAGTGTACCAGATCGCACCAGGAACGAAGGTCGCAGACCCTCCTCGTGCTGTGAATCAACCTCTCCGAGCTCCTCTTCGCAGTTCACTAAGATCTTCTAAGCACGCCTCGATATCTTTGGACTACTCCGCCGTTCCGGCCGAAAGTCCGAACAAGATGACTTCATTGAGACAAAGACCGAAGTCGGCTTCCGAGTCAGAACGGACTATGCGCAAGTCCTTGCGATCATCTGGCACGGAGGCGGGACCTGCGCCCGACAGCTCGACGAACGGATTGAGCGCCTCAGGAAGGAAGCACACCTCCCTCCCGCTCACATCAGCGAGTCTCAAAGCAGCTGCGCAGCTCAGGGCTAACCCCAATCGCAAGAAGGCCATGTCCGTGGATGAAACCAACCTCAACGGGTCTGCCCCTGATTGGACAGGCACTCAGCTGCAACGCCGCGATTCCGTGTCAAGCGAGAGCAGCTTTAAGCGCGCAAGACCTCGTCAGCTCGGAGGACACTTTGGGTTTAGAAAATCGATGAGACCGGACGGCGACTCGTTGGCTGACCATGCCAGTGAGACCTCCCAGAAGAGACGTGCTTTTGGAGGCAGGCCTCTATCCCCAAGTCGTGGTCCGTTCTGGCGGCACTCGGGTGCCGGGTCGGGGCCGCCTGTCTCGATGGACAATAAGATTCCAGCAAGTCTTCGGAGCAACTCCAGCGACGGTGGTAGTGTACGCCATCTACGGTTACCGTCGTTTGGCAGGCTTTCGAGGAAGACGGATAAGCAGCCTCGTACGAGTCGACTTGCTGACTCGAGCGATGAGGAGGATGTTACGCAGCCTATGTTTCGAAGTCAGGTCGGAGCAGACACTTCGAGTAGAACGGGCACGTCGCAATCCATGCGTACCTCGCCCCCGACTGTCACGAAACACTCCTTCAAAAGGGACACTCTGAGACAGTCGGTCCTGGAAGAGGACGAGGAGTCGGCGGCCCTCAGCGACAGCTCCGATGATGTTCAAGCAGCAGCGTCACCCTTGACGTCCCCACCTGCGACGGAGCAGCAGCCCACCAGTGTGTCTGAGCGTGCGGATAACGGTCTGATGAGGAGGTCGCGCTCCGGGCGAGGTGCATTTTCGGCGTCGCTTGGCACACAGGCGCTTTCCGGGAGCAGCGCGGAGCGGAGCGGAGGCCGCAAACATGGGGGTTTCCTGTCGGTCCTGCGGCGGGGCAGGGGCGGGATAAAGAAGCCTGAGCGGATGGACAGCGCGGCGAGGCGGGATACGAAGCTTGAGAGGACGCCCGCAGAGCTGGAGGCGTTGAGGCGAAGCGGAAGTGTGCAACGCCAGCAGGGGGGTTGGCCACTAGCCGACGGGCCCGGAGACGAGGGGAGCGAGCCGACGACTCCTGTCGACAAAGACGGGGAAGGTTTCCGGCAAGTCTCGTCCCCGAAGCTCAAGAAGAGGAGACCTGTCACGAGTGCGGCCACCAATGGCGAACCCAAAAGCGGGAAAAAGAAATTCGCTGCGCTGCGACGAATGTTCTCCATCGAATAACGAAGTTGTGGGAAGCTTTTTGATACCCTCGCCTACATTGATGACTGTACATACATGCATGTACATGTATGCCAGTTGTTCCCCCGGCAAACCAGCGCGCGCCAATGTGCGAACTCGAACACGGCATGGGCGCTTTACGTAGAATCAGCCAGCGAGTCTCTGTTCTTTCACTCTTTCGTTTCTTTTGTTTTTCTCTTATTTCTTCTTTACTTTCCTGCCTTCCTTGTCCTTTCGCCAACATGGTGTATAATCGAGCCATTGTTTCCATATGTAGACTACCCGGGGTTTTTGGAAGCACACTGATAGGAAAAGAGCGACAGGTACAGAGAAAATGGGTAGGAACGGATGGGAAGAGCATATGCATGGATCCAGGATGCCTCTTACAGCATGAAGACAGGAAGTGACTAATACACGCGACTCTAAGCCAAAATCTCCTCGTGACCGAATGATTCTCTTAATACATAAATCCTTAGTTGCTTTCTCTTTTACACTCTTATTTAATATCGGACACAAAGGTCATTGAATTCCCGTTTCATTAGTCGATCCCATTCTCTTACCA
This sequence comes from Basipetospora sp. M8501, assembly GCA_037040375.1. Taxonomy (NCBI): domain Eukaryota; kingdom Fungi; phylum Ascomycota; class Sordariomycetes; order Microascales; genus Basipetospora; species Basipetospora sp. M8501. The sequence continues at coordinate 14,508 of JAXQGT010000188.1, forward strand.
CTCCTTTCTTTCTTTTTTTCTTCTTAGAAAACCTTTCCAAAGAACTTGAGCACGGTCTCGTAGCCCCTCTTGTACTCGGCCTCGACCTTCTTATCCTCGAGGTCGGAGCGGGCAGCCATCCAACCGTGGATTTGGTCGGGGAAGGTCTCGACGTGCTTCTCGACGGTGAGGTTCTTGTCGAACTGGGCGACGGCGTCCGCGTCCTCGTCCTTGGAGGCGAGGAGGCAGAGGGGCACTTTGATCTTGGCGGCGTCGGCCGGCTCGACCATGGCCGGATGGATCTCGGCGGCGGCGGAGAAGGGGTTGTCCTCGGAAGCGGTGACAAGGGAGACGACCTTACCGCCCCAGCAGTACTGTTATGGCAGTCGTTAGTTTTGATT
>JAXQGT010000189.1:0-14890 GCA_037040375.1 Basipetospora sp. M8501
TTCTCGGTGAAGAAGAACCGGACGCTACCGTCGACATAGCCCCATTCCAGGTCCTTGTCATATGGGGCGAAGTTGAGCCTGAAGGGCGCGGCGACCAGAAGCCGGTCTAACCTCGGCGCGTAGATCAGGGAAGACACACGCTCGTGGCATTCGAATACTGGATAACTCGATCTGGCTAACGAGGAGACCGAGATGTCAAGCCTCTTACTGGAACCCTTGAAGACTTCTCGCGCCGGATGGGGTTTCGTGAAGACCTGGTGAGGCGTTTGGCCAAAGTTGTGAATCGTCTCAACAGTAATTGCTCGCTCTTGAGGGTCCTCTATGTTGTCGAGGTCCTTCGCGCCTCTGTAAGACAGAGGGTGGAAAACGTTCATATTCTCCACAGCCGCGTCCCCTTGCTGCTTGTAACCGAAGATGAGATCAATCCAGTGGTGCAGATTCCGACTGACGTACGGGCACTCCAGTGCCTCTCTGTTTTTCGCGATGAATAGTCGAGGATCCCCCTTGGCCCAAGGAGGAAGGGTGACATCATCGACTCGCTCGCCAGTGCTTTCCTTCAGACCAAAGTTATACCCATTGATGTTCTTAAGAAACTCAGGGAAGCAGAAGAACTCCGGTGTGAGCTCCCGGACATCAGTCTTGTTGCTGCACGATGCGGACTTCCATGCAGCCGGTATAGAATGGAAGAGACGGTCTGCGTGATCAAACGAGCCCCCCTGTACTAGAATGTAGGACTGAACGAAGGGCGGAAGCCTGATCAAATAGGAAGCGACAATCATCGCTGAGCTGTAGTGGGTTCCGTAGTGATAGGGGGTTTCTCCTATCTCAAGCAACACTCGGTAATTCTCGTCGAAGCCAGGGATCCTAGCTTGGGTTTGCGTCCCCATTGGTCTTGATAGGTCTCGGAAGCTAATTGGATTGTTCAGGTCCAACTCATTGCTGGTATAATCAGCCAAGACCCAGGGGAAGACAGGGTATTGGGTTAGATCATTGAACGTTCTGCCTGCCATCGTATTCACGATCATGAGATAATGGAAATTGGAGATCTCCCCCTTCTGCCATCTCTTGGTGATCGGGTTCAATGATGATGAGCTGAAGAGACTTCCGAACTTGGAACCGAACCCTTGCGGGGCTTCGTCCACAATCCTCAGGGTTTCGAGTCGCCACGCGTCTTCTGGATTGGGCAGAGCGGTAGGTTTGCCCAGATGGGGGGCCCTATTGAACAGTCTCGCAAAGAGATCATCCCTGGTGTTTGGGTTGATGGTTGTGAGCAGGTAACTTCTTCCATCGGTGAAGAACACCTCGACCGCCACATCCCGGAAAAGGAACCGACGTTTTGAGACGCTGATAACGTCCTGCCACTTCCAGCTACGGGACTCCTGTTCTGTGCGGTGACTGTTTTGCTTGGAATCAAGAGACTTGCCGCTGATAATCTGAGAGAACGGATCCCGCTCTTCTGGAGGCGCCTGCCACGAGTTCACGATCTCGCCCGTTGCGCACTGGAAAACATTGTCCATGATGTAGAGAGCGTCCTTGCCTAGTATGAGAATCCCATCACAGGCTTCCAACCCGACAATGCGGGAGATGTTGTATACCGCTTGGACCTTGTCCCCTTGCTGCAACCTTCTCATCACCTTGCGATTTCGATCCTCGAACGTGTCGTCGCCTTCAGTGGGGTCATTCGGGTCATCAATGAGTTCAAAGTCGTCCTCAGGGGAGACCATTGGCTCCGGACTGTCATCCAAGTCACCCGGTTCAGAAGGAGCACGAGATATACCCGTCTGGGAGACTACAGCGGAATTGGCACGGCTCCTGGATGTGGTCGGCTGATTGGCGACCTTCGCTCTGTGCACCAGGTTTTGTGTGCTTGCTGAATTAGGGCGAAGCGCAGTGCTTGAGAGCTGATCGTTTGCACGTCTCTTGGGTTGATAATCCTCGTGTTCTCCAGAATAATCCGGTAGTAGCCGGAGTCGCATCCTGTTTCGACCTTCGGTAGGGTCGAGCCGCCACTTGAGGTCGGATGTGCCGTCGTCGAAGACGCCCCCTGGCCGTGTCAATTCTCGTTCCATCTTTGTGAAGGTCGAAGCAGTGTACGCCATGTCATCCTGCTGGTCTTGCATGAGCCGCTGATGCTTTATGTGCTCCGTGTTGAAGATGCTCTTCATCCACGACCCATTGCCCATCTCATGCCGAAGTATGGTGCTCTCGTTCCGCAGACCTTCCTCATGCCACAACTTGAGACGCTCTTTGCGCTTGACTAGGCGCGTCTTGACGGCATCCATGCTCTTCTGATTTTCGACCATGACCCAGTCCTCCCAGCCCTTTGACATCCCTCCAAAGAAGAGGGCATCGAGTGAAGGTCGGTGTTCATCCACCCACTCTACGAAAGCTTCATTGTCGACTTCTGTCAGGCGCTCGAACTCCTTTGTCAAGGACTGTTGATCCGGAGTCATAAACTGCCCAAGCAAGGTCGACGCTTCGTCCGGCTTCTGAACCATCATAATCCGGAGAATACTGGCTGCCGCAAGACGTATAGGGTCTCTGTCGTCGACGAGTTTTGCGTACAGTTGATACCAGATCAACCGCATTTGGTCGTCATCACCTGTGAGACAACCGAGCAGAGCGGGCTGCCAAATGAGAATCTTATGCATGCACTCGTCGGCTTCCTTGTCTGTCGTCTCCGGGTCATCAATTGCAGAGAGCTTCGAGATTATGACCTTGAGGAAGCAGCGCCGGATTATTGTAACGGCCTGGCTACACAACCTCACTGTCTTGAGTCTTGCGATCTCTTCCCTCTGGAGGTACTCAAGCAGCATCCCAGTAAACTCCATTAACGCGTCTTCTCCCCCCATGAACCACCCTTCGAAGACAGCATCGGTGATGTGGGACGTGAATCTCGCCATGTTCGTGAGGATCTTGGGCTCACAGACCGATTTCAGATCGAGTTGTATAGTGTTGCCTAAGTGTGAGATGACATTGCGAAGAATGTACGACTCAAAGTATGCTTGATGCTCCTGGAAACCCGGAGGGATTTTGAGAAAGAGGCCGAATGAGGAGAAGTCGCGTCGCTGTAGGACTTGGTCGAGGAGTACGTTTATAACTAACTCTAGGACGGTCTCGACGACGGCATTGTGTGTTTGATTTGATGAGGCGAATTTCTTCCTCCTCGGGGAGATTGCCGGGGCAAGGCGCGCCTGGCTTGGCCCTAGAGATTGGGACGAAGGCCCCTCGGGGGTGAGCAGCACAAATGATGATGCTTTCCTCAACGGGGTCCCGCGCCTGGAGGCGACGAGGGACGGCCGAACCTCCGTGTTGGCCAAGCCTTTGGTCCGGACGATTGGGGCCGCTGCCGTGTCGCCCACCGGGCGAATTATCACATCCCCGCCTTCGAAGTTCAACACCGAACCCTGGGAGCTGAGTTCCGTTTCAGGTGTAACAGCATCGGTACTGACGATGATGGGATACAACCCGGAAAGAAGCAGTCGCACGTAGTCGGATGACAGCGCAAAATCTCGGAAGCCAGGGGACGTGGTGTGGAGATCGGTCAAGAATCGTAACACGGTTTGAAGGACGATAACTCTGAAAGCCAGACGGTCGACATCAGTTTCCGATGCGGCCATCACATCGAGAGCTTCTCGTAGATCCATTGATCGAGCCCGTGCTCTCCTGTCTTTACCAGTTCGCTTTTCGATAGTCTCGGCCGCGGGCGGCTCCGTGCCAACCTGAGGAGAGGCTGGATGCGCCTGCTGGCGGACGACATCCTTGATGCCACGCTGAACCATGGCTCCAATAACAGGCAAGACATCGGGATAGACAATTTTCGACTTCCCAAATATGTCTATGAGGCTGAAAAAGTCAAAGTTCCGATCAAAATTGATCTCCGCCACATCGTACCCGAACAGAATGCTGAAGCAAATCGGCCAGAGTGTAGGGATATCCCACCAGCGTTTGAGCCGATCTGCCATGATAACAAAGCCACCCGTCTTCCCTGAGAACTTGGACGCGTAACCAGAGCCGTGGCTAACCAGTAGTCTGGCGAGAATTTTTGCTCCATGAACAACAATCTCTGCATCATCCTCGGAGAGCAGATATAACAACCACTATGATGAAGATAGGTCAGAAGAGCACGAGAACATTCCTTGGTGTAACTGCTCACCTTGTTGGTCACGGTCCGTGCAAACCGCTTGATGTTGACATAGCTACCCTTCTCACACAGTAGTTTCGAGAACATCCCCAGAATATGCTTTCCAAGTTGCTTTTTAGAGATATAGGCTGATGTGTCTCCGGCATCGGATGGAGCGGCCTCTGATGTAGGCTTGCGGAAGATCCCAAGGCCCGGGGTACTTGAGCGGCTTATAGCAGTAGGCTTAGGTGTTCTTGGAAGGGAGGCCGGTGGGCTGTGGAAGACATAGGTGAGGAAAAGTGCCAAGGCACGATGGACGTCACTGTTGAAACTGCACTTCACCAAGCTCTCGAACGCTTCTAGGAAGCTGGGTAGCACCTCTTCGACGATCGTCTCCGCTTTCATAGCGTCAAGCAGCCTCTTGATGATCCCTAGACAAAGATTAGCGAACCGGAAGCAACAGACAGACACTATCGGCCCAGTACTCACTCATACGCATGAGCCTGCGGCTGTTGAACTCGTGGTATTTGCTCATAACTGCAAAGGTTACGAACTGCTGATAGTACAGCCTCTGGGTCATCTGAGCTGATCGTCTCCAGATTTCAAAGTCGATGAGGAGGATGCGGTAAGCCAAAGGGTTAATGATGAAGGACTCGATAGGTTCCGCATGGTTGTAGCCAACGAAGCCAAGTATCAAGCTTAGCAGTTGGAAGCTCAGCTTTTCTCTCTCAGCATCACATATCTGAAGGCGAGAGGTGCCATTGTCTATGGCTCCAGGAGTGTACTGGCCGAGTTTGATCCTCAGAAGCATGCCCAAGACGGAATAGCCACCGTCGCGCTCCATAGCCTCGCTATTCCTCCAGTTGTTCTGTACACATTCGAGAATCATCTCTACAGAGCGTAAGGTCTCGTCGGGCGTGGCCGCCCTTTGGAGAAGTTTCAGGGCAAGCGGCGTAAATCCAGCCAGCTGCCAGAAGTTATTGTCTAGGTGGGATGGTACGGAGACGACTGGCTGTCCAGACAAGACGGCCACGCCTTGAGGGCCGAGTAAGGCGTCGGTAAGAGAAGGCACAGCGGCGTTGAGAATAAGAGTCGAGCCGTGACGCCTCATTTGATGTACCAGACTATTTGCAGCGGCTCTGGGAAGCGCTCGAAAAATCTGCGCATATTGGGAGATGCAGTCATCGTGCATTGCCCCGGTTGGAAAGATGCTAAGTGCGATTCTCGACTCAGGAAGCAAGAGTGAAGCCTTTTCACGGATGGCTTTGACAATATCTGACGACTGGTCTTTGCCAGGATGGAAGAGCTCGTTGCGTAAACCAAGTGCGGCAGATGCTTCGTATGTTTGGAAGCCACCGAGGCTATCCTGAAAGTTGCCCTGATACCGGGGACCTAGGCGGTAGTGAACCGCCAAAAAGTCATCGCTCAGGATGTCTTCGAAGAGATGAGCGGAGGCCAGTGACCACTTTGAAAAGACCAATCCCGGTCCAATCTGGGTTGAAAGGTCTCGAGGTGTACCGAGGAACGCCTGAACTGGGTTCAGCCTCAAGTTGGCAGAGGCAAAAGAGGCAAAACTCTCCGTGCTACTGTTAGATACTGGCGGAGGCGATGGGTACCCGCACCGCAACTGCTCAACGAACTCGCCGTTGACGTAAAGAGACGCTTTGCTGGTTGAGATCGTCCTGGGGCGACGATGGACCAAAGCGATATGATACCAGCGCTTCTCTTGAAAGACATGTGACTTGAACCTTACGCTTGGCTTCGAAGAAGTCACAGAAGTCTGTAGAATGAAGTTGTGTGTGTCTCTTTCCAGGTACACGAGCAAAAAACATGTCTGAGTTTTATCAAACACACCGAATATCGTGGTGTGGGCTGTGGGGTCGAACCGATCTACGCGGATCCAGGCAGTAAATGTATAACCCTGGGACGACTGAGGTGGGAATGGTCTTCCGAGTGTCGATAGCTCGATTGACGAGTGCCCGTGAAGAGAGAGGTCGAAGTGAAAGAAGGGTGGCCCATAATACTGGGTAACCATCTCCCGGCAGAACTCGGAAGCCTCTGGCAACTGGCAACGGAGGAGAAACTGGACGTCTTCTAACCGGTTAACACCGAGAAACATGAGCATTTTGCAAAGCTTTAGAAGGAGGTTTCTCTCCGCCGAACTTAAGGTAGAGTCAACCTCGAACGTCGCATGTAGGAGCTGAGAGAAAACGCGAGATGAGTGAACCGCGGCTAAGTTGAAAACGGACGTGGAAACGCTAGCCGATAAGACTTCTAATAATATAACCGAGCAAGGATGAGGGAGTCCGGCTTCTGATCGAGGAATTGAATGCCAGAAGCTAACCACGGCGCGAAGAATCTCAGGGTTATGCAGCGTAGTCGGAGGACCGATAAGTTTCCTGGTCTCCGTAGATATGAACTGCACATCACTCTCCTTCTTTGCGCCACCAGGGTCAGAAACCGGCTCTGGAATACTGGTCTTGTCATCAGTGTTGTCGGTGGGTTTGGGCAAGCCTGGCTGCAACGCATGGTCGAATCTCTGACACAGCTTGTCCAGACGCGGATCACTGAAAGCAAACGCCAGAAGTTTTCCGAACAGGCGGCAGTGGGTCCATAAACTTGTGTCGCTACCTCCGGCACCAACACTGGCCATTGCTTGCTCCAGAGCTTCCCAGCCGCCTTCTTCTACTCTGTGTCGAAAGTATCGTCGACTTCCAGAGTGGCCGCGAAGTCCGTGATCTAGGCATTGGAGAGTAGCTTCAAGCAACGCGAAGAAATCCTCCATATCACGTTGGCTTCGTTTTATGGGGTTATAGTAGCCAGAGAAGGCCCGCAGAATATCAATGAGGGCACTGAACCCATGCAGCTGTCGGAAATCATCTTGCACGGGGCTCGGCGGCGGTAATGCTGATAAGTGTCGAGTGATCAGACGCAGTGATTCTGCGAGGGTGACTGTATCCGGGTATCCATCTATAGAGCGAAGCTCTAAAGCAACTCGGAGGTTTTCGAGAAGGCTAGTCAGAACCTGCCGGGCTTTGGTATTCGCGGGAGGAGTCGAGGTCGAGGTCGAGGACCGATGACGCAGAGCTGTGGATGGCATGTTGTGGTGTAAAGGACGGTCCGCGATCGCTCGAACAAGCTCGCTCGTTTCGGAACTACGGCCCTAGTCAGGCTCTAACAGCGCGTAAGTGCCTAGACGTCATGGAGGTCGAGGAAGCCGAAGAGGTATGGAGTAGCGGTGATTGCATTGAGGTGGGACCCTGGTCGTTTGTTCGGTATTGGCGTAGTAGGGTAGGCCTGACACTGGGAGACGTGGGCCTCCTCGGCTCTACGGAGCAGCCGCTGTATTCGGTGATTTGACGAGATAAAGACTGCCTGCAGCTATCGCGACTGAAAAGTTGCTGGTGATACCCCAGGTTCGGTTCAAGCTGGAGTCAGCCTCGTCAGCAGTGGGTTCTCCTCCGCCGTGCTGGCTGGTGCTGCCTACCGTGTGTGTTACACAGTGTAATCCAGCCCTAGCGTCCGGTTGTTGCGCCAGACGATTTATTGATCAATGATCACCCTCATCAATAACGCATTGTCCGCGCTTAGTCAAGGAGACATGCAGGCCAGGGTACACTGCCTCAAAGGGATGGGCAGGTTTGATTCTCTACCAATTGATGATGGCGATGATCCAAAAAGCCGAGGGCTGGTGTATCGACGAGCAGTTCCGCCATACCAGGAGAGGCTGCTAATGCATGCGCTCCTCAAGATACACTACGGTCCTTCGGTCCGGCGTTCGCACAAGCTCCTTGCTCGTTTCAATGGAGTCTCCTGCAACCCGAGCAACCACCATTTGGCGACAGTACTTTACATGTACATCAGGCTGCAGCTATGGGAGCAACTTCGGCGCTGACGGCGATTCGGCGCTCTGCGGAGTGTGGCCGGCGACGGGACCGGCCGGTTCTACTTTTTGAACCGGCTCCGGAATAAGCAGTGTGCGAACCGACCGACCGACCGCCCGACAAATAGCTTCCTTATCCGCCAGTTGCAAGTCTACATTCTCGGAGATTAGAAGCGCGAATATCACGATTGGGCTCTGTCCGAGACGTTAGAGCTTGGGTATTCCTCCGCACTCAGTTTCACTAATTCCACTCCGCTATGGAGGCTAGGAAATGGTCAGCAGTCATCGTTGCAGTGCCCTAATGGCCGGATCGACAATCGAGCTGTATTATCTTCGGTCACCAGATTTCGGTGTCTGTTCTACGTGAGTCGCTGTCAGTGGATGTGCTTTTCCTCAGCGCAGTGTGCGAATGGATGATACGAGGGTTGGCCAAAGTGATCCCTTAGACTCTCAGAATGGCCGTTCCTAAATAACGAAGATTCGGCGCATGGCGCATTGCTGATTTGCAGAAGAGGGAATCAGCCCAACACAACTTTAGAACACTGACTCCATTCAAACGGCTTTCGCTGAGCTCGCACTGGCCAGTCTCGTGCAAGGATTCCATTATGTCTCGTCGCTGTGCTCCTAGGTTTGGCCGACCTGTCTCTCCGAAGGTAGTCATGGGGATCGGCGTACCCTGCCCAATCTCGCGAACTGGGAATTTACAAGGTATTGGTGGAGTGATGCTACAAAAGGACGTCAAAATTGATCCCCCCTTGTGAAAAGACCTTCCCAGGCCAGCACGAGCATGACGACGACGGTGATAGGCGGAGCGGAGTATTATTATATCCAGTGAGTACGTTTGTATTGTATTAAAACTGACTATCCTGTTCTGAGCAAAACCTAGCCGCGAGATCCGATATGATATTCCTCGGTGTCGCATTGTCTCACCCACGCCCGGCCATGGACCATCGTCCACCAAGCTTCCCCGCCAAGGTTTTAGCGTAATACTCCGCCAACGATGCCAGCGTCAAGAGCGACTGGAATCCGTGGGCTGGGTGTTGGTGCTGCAACAACTATCTTGCCCGGCCATCTTTGAGCTGGAATGCCGATATAAGGGGCGTCAAACATTTAACAATGCGTTTCAATTCTGCATCTTCATCGTGGCAACTGGGCAAGGGGTTGGCTTGACAGCACAGCGTCCTCGATAGGCCCTAACTCCAAGCCACACCGGCCGAAGCCGGTAGCCAGTACGGGGAGGACCACGTGAGGTCGATCAGCAGGTCCAGCGTGAGGGGGGACCTGCAGTGCTAGGCAGGGGGAGCACTAAATAGTGATAGTGCGGTGCGGAGTACTTTAAAACCGGGGGGATAGGGTTTTACTTAGGCCGGGACGCATGCCCGTGGTGAAGTGCATCCTCACACTATCCGCCGTGGAGACGTGGAGACCTCTTATCTGGTATCATTGATGACGTCGTACTAGCCCTCCAAGCTCTAAGCCCCCGGTAGGCCCATAATTACTCCGCTTATGTACTCACGTGCCACCCAGTAGCTCAGTAGATTCGATACAAGGGTACGTCAGGACCTCACGTATCTCGGAGCAGAAACATCAATCTGTACAGTCAATGCGTGAGCCGGAAAGGACTGGAAGAGAATAAAAACGGAGGAAATGGACTCGAACATTAGCGCCATCTTGATATAATTCAACATTTACTTGTATGCCCTTTGAAAGAATCCCACACTTCCACCGTTGCAATCGCACAGCAACTCTGAAACTCAACCGTTTGAGTTGATTGTATTTAACGGGGCGCCTCGGTATGACTGGTCATTGGCTGGGCAACCCGCACTAAACTCCTTTAGGTCGAGTCAGCCTCCCTCACCTCTCTGCCTGGTTGAACTGGAGGTGGATGCGTCACGGCAACCACTGATGAGGCAACACTCGAGCTGACGGATACTCCGTGCCTACACTGTAACCTCTAAACGCTTATCTACCCCAGGCTTCCCCCTCAACTCCTCCCCCAACTCACCACACCCTCCTCCATCATCCTCTCCACCTCCCTCCCATCATCAACGTCCTCGCGCTCGTATCTCGCCCAAACCTGTCGCCTCGGAAAGCATCGATTCTTCCTTTCTCGTTTGTTTTTCTTTCCTGCATCATTTGATCGGATTCGTTCCTTTTCCACAGCCGTCTGTCGCAGGTAGACATCAACTCGGACTTGAATCTATTCCTTGCATCATGAGGACAATCACCGTTCTCTCGCTTATTGCCACCGCCGTCACGGCGTCTCCGTCGCTGAGCGCTGAGACTATCCATGATGGCGCTGCGCCTATCCTATCGTCGACCGACGCAGAGACTATTCCCGGTCACTACATCATCAAGTTCAAGAAGGATGCATCTGAGGCCTCGGTCGCTGAGCACCACTCTTGGATCCAGCAGCTCCACAACGAGGGCGAAGAGCGACGGTTAGAACTGCGAAAGCGTGGTCTAGACGATGGAAATGATGTATTCAGCGGTATCAAGCACACCTACAAGATCTCGGACAGCTTCCTTGGGTATGCCGGTCAGTTCGATGACGACATCATCGAGCAGGTCCGACGACACCCAGACGTGAGTTCCAGCCCTCCAAACCTCCTGATATCTCGACTTCCATTATAAATTCACCATACTAACGGGTGCGGGCGTTATAGATCGAGTTCATTGAGAGGGACTCTATTGTCCACACCATGATCCCCGTCCCGGCGAAGGACTCCGAGTGCGACAGTGAGCTTGAAAAGAACGCTCCGTGGGGGTTGGCCCGTATCTCTCACCGAAACACCCTGTCTTTCGGTACCTTCAACAAGTATCTGTATGCGGCTGAAGGCGGCGAGGGTGTCGATGCCTATGTCATTGACACGGGCTGCAACATCGACCACGTCGACTTTGAGGGTCGCGCCAAGTGGGGAAAGACCATTCCTGCGGGTGACGACGATATTGACGGCAATGGCCACGGCACACACTGCTCTGGCACTGTCGCCGGCAAGAAATACGGTGTTGCCAAGAAGGCGAACGTTTACGCCGTCAAGGTGCTACGTTCCAACGGGTCCGGCACCATGTCGGATGTTGTCAAGGGCGTGGAGTACGCCGCGAACAGCCACATTGAGCAGGTCGAGGCTGCGAAGAAGGGCAAGCGCAAGGGCTTCAAGGGCTCGGTGGCGAATATGTCTCTTGGTGGTGGCAAGACTGAGGCTCTCGACCGCGTCGTCGACGCTGCCGTTGAGGCAGGTATCCACTTTGCCGTCGCTGCTGGCAACGACAACGCTGATGCCTGCAACTACTCGCCCGCTGCTGCTGCCAAGGCTGTTACCGTTGGCGCTTCTGCTCTCGACGATAGCCGTGCCTACTTCTCCAACTGGGGCAAGTGTACCGACATCTTCGCTCCTGGCCTGAGCATCCAGTCCACCTGGATTGGTTCGAAGTACGCCGTGAACACCATCTCTGGTACCTCTATGGCCTCGCCCCATATCGCCGGTCTCCTCGCCTACTACCTCTCTCTCCAGCCCGCTATTGATTCGGAGTTCTACTCCCCTCTTACTCCTGAGAAGATGAAGGCCAACCTCTTGAAGATTGCCACTGTTGGAACCCTTACCGATCTGCCTAAGGACACTCCCAACCTGCTTGCCTGGAACGGCGGCGGCTGCAACAACTACACCGCCATTGTTGAGCAGGGTGCATACGAGGTTGAGAGGGCTGCGCCCGCTGGCCTCTCGAAGGACCTGGAGGATGGTCTCAACCTTGTTTCGGGCCACGTCGTCAACGGTGCTAAGCACCTCAGCGGTCTGGCGGATAAGATCCACGACCTCGTCGATGAGGAGATTAGCAAGTTCCTCGCTGACATCGAGGCCTAAACTTGGAGGAGCATGAAATCCCTGCCGTCACACAGCCGGCTTATTCTGGCATATCTGCCGCGGTTGTCTTTGCTTTTGCCATGGATGTTTGATATTTGCGCCTCGTTTTGGTGCCCTTTCTTACTTGTTTCCTAGTCTCATAGGTATACGCAGGGTATATGGGAATTATTCGATGGTTGGGTTGGTTTTGGTGCATATTTGATTGAACTGGCCGCTCAGACAGCGCAATACACCGCGATACATCTCTTTCGATTTGCTAAGAACACTGAATGAAGTTGTTCGACAACATGACTTTGTCTTCATCCCTAGATGGGACGTAAACCTCACCCACGAGAACGCATTGCCATCGTCGTGTAGTCTCAGATTCCTAACTACCCTCTTGCCTCTGGGAACCCGAGACTTCAGGCCTATGAACCGTGGCAATAATGTAGGCACCGGACCCGGCAGACTTCACCAAACGAAATTACAGCTGATCAAGGTACGGTACTTGTTCCACGGCCACGGCACGACAGAAATGGCATCGCGCGGTGTCTTGCTGACCACTATGCGCGCCACCAGGGAGCACTGGGACTCTTGCCAGCCAGATCATCGACACCCAGTGGGAGAGGGCGCGACTTGGTGTGCGTAAAGCGAATTTCATGAGTACCTACTGAGAGAGACTCATCTCACCTTCCTCGTTCCGGTTTCTTCGGCTCCTGCCTGCCCACGCCAGACATCGTTACTTGATTTACGCATCAATGGGGGAAGGCAACGTAGTATGAAGTATCCAATGGCGACAATCAGATGGGTTGTCAAAAAGGAATGCCGTAGCGCATTTCGAATCCTGTGTTGGTGTCCCATCCACTACTGGGAGCACTTATAGAATGGGAAGCTTGGTTGGTCGGAATAGCGCCTGGAACCATATTGTTCTGCTCCTCGCTTCATATCCTTCCAGTTTATTGAAGTGTTCATGTTCAATACCATCACTTTGGCATCCTTTCTTCTACGGATCTCGAGGCTCTCCTTGTTCATTGCCGCACCAGCTATCTCTACCTCCAAGTAGAATCAAGTTCATCATCACAGCAGTTTCAGCCCCTGGGTATTCCAGCCAAGGGGCAAGCCCTCAGCCTCTAACGTCGACACTAGGATATCCTCAACAGCGACGCACTACCCAACCGCCTCCATGCTTCATCGGAGTCACTCCAAGTCCTCCTCTGGGCTTTCACGAAGCAAGTCCATAGCTTCTGTGCGCAGTGCCGCCACAGAGTTTGAGCACATCAAAGCAGCTAATGCCATGCGTGATGCTCATATTGCAGCAACCCTCTCTTTTGCCCGCGCCAGAGACCGAAACAGGACGAGCCTTTCATCGTCGAGATCCCAAGGATTCTCTGCAGCGCTCAGAAGCGTAGATGCAACCAGCGACTTTCGATCCGATGGGCTACGACACCGACGAAGCGTGCGATTCGTGAACTCTTACGTAGAGTCTCACCACTCCACCGATTCCCACACCAGTACTGGCCAACTGAGTGCGAGATACCCACCACTGGACGCGCACATCAGTTCAAGGTACTCCTCCTTTGGCAGGGCATCACCCTTGTGCGACGCGTCCGTAGCACACAGTCGGAAAGATGCATATGGCCACTCTCCCCAAACGGTTAAGGACCACTACGATCCTGGAGGCAATCTCGCATCAGGCTCTCCCACTTATCCTAAACTTCGAAAGTCGAAGTCTCTGTTCGGTACCAATAACTCAATCGGAACATTCAAGGGCTATCCTGGTTTCAAGGCCTACACGATGCGCCCTTGCAACGGTGGTAAGGAGAACCAACGACCATCTCATACCACTCACCATTTAAGGGCCCCGAAATCGATGGATTTTCTCAGTGTATCAGGTGGCAGGCAGCCTCGCCGGTCCTCGCGGCAGGAGAATGACTTGGCCATTGAGATGGCTCGCGAGATGTTCCAGGAGACCGCTCAACAGCAGCGGCAGCAGCAGCAGCGCCTCAAGTCATACCCTTCTCGAATCTTCCATTCGTGGAACAAACAAGGTAGCATGTCTTTGGAAGCAGAGGTTCGAAAGGCATTCCGCAGCAGTAGCTACGCCAGCTCCCAAAGTCATTTCTCTGTTGCTGATAGCAACCTCTCTGTGACGAAGGTTCGTCTGAGAGTCAAAGCCCGGAAGGCTTCAAGCACCCTGAAGGGTAAGCTGAAGAACCTTCTGCATCGAACCAAGAGGGAGTTCAATAGCGCTGTCACAAATCGCCGTGATGCCGCAATTTCTCGGACAGACCCGAGCTTTGAGAGCCAGCAGGTTCGGACGCGGCCCTTCTCAGGCGAGCCTTTGAGGTCGGATGAGACTCGCACCTCAGACATTGACCCCACAGAGAGCGTGGTATGTCGGGTGCCTTCCCTGCAGGAGGTACCTCCCACCCAACAGGTTCGGTCGTGTAAAGGCAGCATCATAAGTCAACAAAGCACGAACAAACCGACTAATGGTGAACGTCGTGTTACGAGCTGGGCGAGTTCAAGGACCGATGACGCAACCTCGTCTATCTTCCCCCCCGATGGCGAAACCAATCGTCTTTCAGTCATACGCGAGAAGAGCATACGTCCTTCCACACCATGTCTGCAATATGCACCACCACCTCAGGCCCATGACTCTCCAGCCAGCAACGCGGGAATGTCCACAAAGAAGGGCCAGAGATTGTACTCTGCACTCATAAAGCGCAAGAACGAGGAGAGCAGTACGAGCACTTCTCTTGACCCAGGCGATCAGTCTGTGGCATCGCGCTCCGTTAGCAGCGGGTCCACCGTAGTGACCGTCGATTGTCCTCACCCACAAACCATCAGATACGTGCGACCAGAAGACGACGTGTTCATTGAAATGTCTAAGACAACTCTGCGGAATGGAATGGGTTGCTCTGCTCTACAACAAGGCGGAGAATCTTCATGCGGAACTGTGATAATCTAGGTACAAGTTTCAATTCTGAAAAGATGAAAAATATGCTGCATAAGAATATGACTGTGTAATGGAGGTAATAG
>JAXQGT010000190.1:0-15090 GCA_037040375.1 Basipetospora sp. M8501
TGAAACTTGCCCTTTTTCCCTGGTTGCCAAGCCGGACGACACGGTGTTTGTGAATCATCACATGCCCCATGACGTACGTGTCCGGCTCTGGATGTCGGACAACACTTCGGGGCTGGGCATCGCGGGCAGCGCCTCCCCCACGAACCAAGTGTTTCCCTATAATGGAGAACAAATGGACAGCATTCTAGTTGATTGCTATTCGGTCGGTCATCATCATTATCTTTGGCATCGTTCAGCGGCTTCGGTGCGTTGTTTAGACGCTGGTACCTGCCATGGGGGGACACGGATGCAGCCCACCACGTGTTCAGATGCATCGAGGGACACATGCACGTCCGGCATTACAGAGGGATTTGATTGCTGTCACTTCCTAGGTTCCCGACTCTTCCGCTGAAGGACGGAATAGCGAGTAGCTTGGGTTCTTTAGTCTTGATGTTTAAGATGAAGGCTCACTTATCCCTACACTTCGGCGTCGCCTATGATCCTCGAGTCCCAGTCAATTATTCTTTCACCTGGCTTCCACCCGCATTAAACTTGATAACCCAAATACATGATACCGAGAACGAGACGCCCCCTTTTCCCCGAGTATCTCACCATCGAAGCCGGTGATATGAAGCCGCCCCACGTTCGGTGAGAATGAGACAGGAAAAAATTGCTAAGGAAAACCCATCGACGTGCAAAGAGCGAAATCAAGATGTGAAAATTGATCCTGGCTACATTACGCTACCCGGGACCGACATTTCAACCACTTCTCCGACCAGCAAAGAAAATATAAAAATATTACCATCAGCCGCTCATGACTAGCCTCTTCCCTTACAACAGCATGGTGCTGAAGAGAGCAAAGGCGAGAGTGGCGCCAGTGACGAAGACGGCACCAATGCCGAGGTCAAGACGACCAGCAGCATCCTCGTCACCACCACCCGCCTGAGTGAGGTTCGACTCGCTGACACCCGAGGCCCCGTTGTTCTGGGAGCCGGGACCCTTGAAGCCGAGGGGCTTGCCGGCACCGTCCTCGAAGAACTTCTGGGCAGCGGTGGGCATCGCAGGAATGATATCCGGATCAACATCCCAAATCTCGTCCTGGGTAGGGCAAGGCACAGAGTTCGTGGTGCTAACAAAGCCACCATCGCCGCTGGGCGCCGGGTAATCCCTCATAGCCTTGGCGAAGGCTTCGTACTCATCAAGCTCCTCAACCTCGCCGTCCTCGATCTTGACAATACCGAAGCCGTTCTCCTCAAGAGTGTACTCGTACATCAGCCCACCGGAATAGACGCCAGTCATGTCGTCGCTCATAAGAGCCTCGATCTCGCCGAAGTCACGGGTGTTCTCAATGCAGCCATACTCGGAGAGGCTGTGGAGAAGTTAGCACGCTAGTCATGAATCGAAAGAGGTAATCTTTTCGAATTGAGAAAAGGCACCAGGGGCGATCTCACAAGATGGGAAGACCGTAGCCGGTGAAGTTCTTGACCTTGATGTCCCACCCGGCAGTCTTGAAATCGGAGCTGCACCACGAGTAGTCGTTCTAAGAGTCGCGTGTATTAGTACAGTAGTCTTTCGTGAAGGTTGTCCAGAAGCTAAGGCGAGGAGTCTTGGGGTGTTGACGTACAAAGGCGAAGAAGTCGCTGCGAACTTCCTCCGAACCGCAGTTGAAGTAGTGAGCGGTCTGCATGCGGTTGTCGGCAACATCGGCCGCCGAGTAGCCGACGGGGGCAGGGCGGTAGTTGCGGGCCTTGATGTAGTTCCTCATGTCACGGGTGACGGCCTTGACGTAGGGGGCGCTGCCGATGGTGCCGGGTTCCTCGTTGATGACCTCGTTTCCGGAGAAGAAACCAAGCAGGTTGTCGTACTGGATGAATACATCGATCGTGGCAAATATGTTCTGGAGGTACGCGGTGTTGTACGATGGGTAGGGGTTCTTGCGGTTGATGGAGTAGTCGGGCGTGTTGGCATCAAGGATCAGGTAGATGCCTGCATCGGCCAGAGCCTGCATGCACTCCGAGTGGTCCTTACTGTTGTCAACCATGTAGATACGGACAGTGTTGACGCCCAGCTTCTGGAAGTGCTCGATATCCCTAAGGCAGACCTCGGGGTCGGCAAGGGGATCGGTTTCGCCGGAAGAGCCACCGGGCTGGTAATCGATACCACGGATGTAGAAGCGCTTGCCGTCCGCCCAGAAAGCTAATTAACCAGCGTCCATTGTCAGTCCCCACACTGCCTGGACGGCTGTAAAGCTGCTTCGACGGCCGCTGGCCTGCTTTAACTTACCATTGCCCGAAGCACTGACGATAGGGAGGGAAGCAGCCTGCCTAGGCTGCTCCTTGTTGGTCTTGGTAGGGGTCGCAAACGCGACAGACGCAGCCGCGAGGGCAGAGAGAATGTGTGAGGTCTTCATTGTGATGCTTGATCGCGTTCTGAAACTGATCCGGGTGCGGTGTTGTTATAGTTCGGTCGGTACAGGAGGCCCCGAGAGCTCGTAGAAAAGGGAATCAATTATTACAAAGCGATAGAGTTAACCCCAAAAAGTAAGATGTTGTCAAGAACGAGTGATTTGACAACTAACGAAAGACTGAAGAAGGCGCAAACTGTATGGTTCCACGGAGGAAAGCGAGGGTAGAGGAAGGAGAGATGGAGATGAAAGAGAAACGATTCCGGGAAGTTGAGACGGACCTGGTCAAAGTTTATTATCAAACACTAGTTGTCGGCCAGGGGTACGAGATCCGCTAGACACAGAGAAGTCGCTCGCCCTTTACAGTGCACAGTGAACGAAAGTACTTTCGTAATGTTGATCTGGACTGTGCTCAATGGAGGGTAGCGAAGGACCCTGCACTGTAACTACAGTGTGCACTGTGACGACATGCCGAGTCTGCTTCATTTAGGTGATTGATACGGCCGTTTTGCCGAGATCACTGTGGACTCATAATGTAGCAGGTACCAGCTTGGCTGCACTGTCGTGGTACAGTGTTTACACTAACACTGTCACTCGTTTACAGTGTATCGCCCACCAAGGTCGAGACTGGAGATGTGCCTGGTTGGCCCCTCAAGTGTGCCAGGTTTCATTTTCCTTGCTAGTGATCGCTCGAGAGAATCGCGCTTGTTGGTCCTACATGTAATACACGACTATAAACAAGTTTTTGCTCGTTGCCCCGTTTGCACTATCTGCACATTGCCTCTCGAAGCCTGCCCATTCGATAATACGCATTGTGGGTGTCGCTGCTGAAGGTAGGTCCCTTTTTGATTGAGATGAGGATTCGTACCCCCTGCAAATGAGTTCATCTTCCAAGAACGTATAGTAGGGTGGATCTTCTGTAACTTTGCACTGCCACTGTCGTTCATCTGCTACGGACGGAGTGGGTAATGTACTCGTATGGAGTCGGCGCCAAGTTTCAACCAAGAACGTCGCCCCCCAGAGCTTAAAATTCGCTCCACTAGGTCCGCACCCCTGAACTTCCTCATCAAACAGTCGAGCTTCGGGGTTATTCACTAGCCCACTTGCCCCATACGACCGTAGTTGATCCCAACCCTTGTCCGCCTATCACTGCACCGTTGATCCATGGGGATGGGAAGCACGAACCCCATTGCGACGTCCTCAATGTACTCCATACATCAATTGCATACACCGAACGAGGGGCACGGTGAATGTGAATCGAATGTCTCTACTCCGTACGCACGTCGATGTCCTGTGGAGAGCAAGGTCAGAAGCGGTGTCACTCTTCGCCACCGGATCTTGGTCTCGCTAGGTTCGTTTTGCAATACGAGCGTTGGCGTTGTCCATGACAGCGAAACCGGTCCCAGTTGGCAAAGGGGTGCTATGCATCCGAGTGGTCTGAAAAGCCAGCCTCCAGGCGTTTTAACGAAGTCCCATCAATAGCATATCAGTGTACGGGTTCGATTTTCTTGTACTGACGCATCGCCAAGACGGGGTTCTTGCATTTGCGGATCTCCTCCCGCCTCCACCGCCAATTACGTCTCGAAACGAATCGCACTCAATGATTGTTCTGGTTTTGGCTGGTCAGTGCCGAGTTTTATACTATTGGCGTTTTATAGGGGGATACGTGATGATGAGTTCACCTCCAGATTCAAGACAAAGGCCCTCTGGTCCCCTTCACCTGATCGCACGAGTCACGATGGGCCCCGTGGGTTCGCAGGCGAGATGACAGTTCAACCCCATGTCTTGAGCCCAGGCCAATACTACTGGAACGGTGCGGGACGCCCCATGTAATGTTAACTATAAATTGCTTGGCGAGGACAGTCAATCGTGACTTTGAGCCCCTTGCATGAACTTCGAGATAGGCCACTTTCATCGTGGATCCCTATTCCCCGAAAACGGACGGAACCGCGTTGGCGGCAGTGGCTTTATTAACCAACATAGTCATTCGAGGCACCGAAGCACAGTACTCGTAGTGAATAAAAACCCGAGAGCTTGGCCAAGGGAGCGACCGACACTTGCAAGGTTCAAAAAAACAAGGCGCTCGCAAGGAACTCCATTCAGTCAAGCCAGGGATGACGCAGTCTCATTGCCTCATACTCATATATACCCTCTCTACCCTGATGCATGCTAGTCGTATGACTGTATTTCGGGAGTAAAACCATCTGCGATCGCGCAGACGCCAAAGGCTCACAGTAGAACCAGGAAAACAAAAACATTGCCCACCACGACTCCCAGATACGATGCTAAGCGCCATTAATAGCCACTACAACAGCCCCCCGTGTCCCAGCCAAGGTTATACAGTGCAGTCGTGATGACATCCTGCACGGCAGAGACAGGAGATGTACTCCGTATGAGGGCCAAGACGAGGCCAAGACCAGGCCAGGCCAGAAGAATCGGGTCAGCATCGTCGCCATGTTCAGTAGGCAGACGTGCTTACGGAGCTGCGCGGCTCGGAGGCACGCGTCCTCTTGCTCCCTAAGCGCTGAACACTGTCCTCACTCGACCTGCCCCTCTGACTCCGGGTCCGCACGAGCCTCACGCTCGTCGTCTTCCGCCTCGCCGTCTGCACCTCCACCTCCTGCGCAGAAAACGGCCGGCCCGCTGCAGACACCGATGCCACGGGAACTGGGGTGGTAGTTGTGGTGGTGGGGCCGGAACCCGCGTACGGCTCTTGCTCCTCGCCATCCGCGCCGCCGATGGTAGACAACGGCGGGCCCTCCGCCACGGGTCCCTAGACCACCCGGACATAGCTCGCCGGCACGCTCCTCGTCACTCCACCCTTCTCTACCTCGGCCCATCCGTCTCCGGGATCCTCCTTTATGAGTACGAACCGCTCGCCCGCCTCCATGCTGTGTTCCGCATCGCTCTGCGCTGTATACTCGTACATGGCCTCCACGTACTTCAGCCGCTTCGCACCGCGCCTGGGAGCTACGGCCGGGCCCTTCTTCTTGGGCTGCCCGGACGTGCCTATTGACGAACCAGAATTGGAATACGTAGACGACGGTCTGCCCGAGGGGCCTGTAGTCTGGGCCACGATGGGACTAGGCGCCGAGAACTCAACGTAGCTCGAGGGTACCACGCCCTCCTTGTAGCCTGCACGAACCTTTACCCATCCGCTACCATCTGTTGCAGAATTCAGTATTTGGCATATAAGATGAAACCGCAACTTCAGATCGGGGGAAATTTGGGGGGAGGGGGGGTTCTTACCGTCTGGCTCAAGGAGTATCACTTCACGACCTTCGGGCACAGACAACTCGCCGTCGGCTGTGCCTTTAAACTCGTAGAGCATCTTGCCCTTCTGCTCCGTCTTCTTGGCCGTTGAGTCTCCTCCAGCTGGAAGCTCGCTGATGTATGTAGAAGGCGGCGGCGCCATGACCCTCCTCTTCCCTGCCGACGCCTGCGCCGCGCCCGAAGACACCGTCTGGCTAAGCGACGTGCGCGAGCTCGCGGGGTCAGGCGGGTTCTCCTCCGTCGGCGAGCGCTGCCCGGACAACGTGCCGGACACGGACCTGTGGGCGCTGGCGGCGTACCCCGAGCTCAGCGACGTCATCGTGTTCGATCTCGTCAGGTCGGGCGTCTCGTTGACATGAGCGGGTGGCCCGGCCTTGGGGCTCAGTAAGGAGTTCGCGGCCTCCTGGCGCTCCGCCTTGAGCTTCTTCCGCTCCTCCTTGGACTTCTCTCCAGGGCAGTCGGCGGGTACCTTCATCTCGCACTTGTTGTGGCAGGTATAGCCGCAGTCCCTGCAGTCGAAGCCCTTGGCCGATAGCCCCCATATGCGCTCGCCGCAGAGGTCGCAGTTTGTGGGGATCTTGAAAGTCTGCGATTTGAAGTTGTGGTTCTTAGCGCCGAGCGTCACATCACCCACTGTCGACGTGATGGTCGACGTCTCTACCTCGGCCGTGAGTCGCTTGACGTCGACCTGGTGGAGGTCTTCTTGCAGTGCGAATATCTGGCGTACGACGTCAACCTCATCCTTCTTCTCGGTGCCTTCGCGCACGCGCTGCTTGACGCGTTTGAGGCCCTCCACCTCCCGCCGCTTTTTGTCCACCTCGCGGCGCAGGTCGCCGAGCTGGCCTTTAGACTTGCTGAGGACATTGCGCAAGTAGACCTTGGCAGCCTCGTCGGTGACCATGGCGTCGGTGTCGTGCCAGACAGGGCTCGGCTCAAAGACCTTGTCAGAGGGCTCATGCCAGGCGCCGATATTGTGGCGCATATACATGAGGGAGTCGAGGTGGGGTTGGTTCCGCCCGATCTCCTGACCCAAGGTATCCATCAGGGCCTTGCTCCGGAAGAGCATGTCTCCCTCAAGGCTCGCAGCCAGGGTCCACAGCTCGTTGAGCTTCAGGGTGCGGAACTCGGCGAGGTCCTGTAGACTGTCCATCAGGTCGGGGACGTACTCGTGGTAATACTTCTCCTTGTGCTTGTTGGTGACGTTGATGGAGATGAGGTAGGTGTTTTTGACGTTGTTCATTTCGAGGAGCTGCTGCTGGTATTGGCTCTGGGCCTTGGCCTTGTCGAAGGCGGATTCGGTCTTCTTGCGCTTGGACTCGACCTCCTGGCATGCGGCGTCGTACTTTGTCTTCATCTTGCGAAGGTCGTTGTATGAGGAGTCGCGCTCCTTCTCGAGCCTCTCGGCGTGCTCAATGTGTCTTTTGCGCAGGTCCTCGAAGCGGCCGCCAAGGGTCTTGAGGGGGTCGGCAACGCGGATGACGAGGTCGGCGCCATACTTATCGTGCTCTGCGGCTCTCGCTTCCATGGTGGTGAGTTGCGTCGTCCACGTCGTAAGGGATGCGCTAGGGTTAGGAACACAAACAAGTCAGTCTCTGCTTGGGCTAGAACGATCAACGGGAAGATATAACGCGAAGAGGGGAAGGATATGTACCTTTCCAAGGATCCCGGGGTCATTGAAGGAGTTTCTCCGACACTCAACACAGCCGATCTTTTGCTCTTCTTCTCGAAGTATTTCTTGGCTAGGGCGTTGAGTTTGGCACTATACTCCTTCTCGATGGCGCTCCGTTCGCGGTAGAACTGCTGGATCTCGTCGAGCCAGGCAATGCCGTGGCCGAGCCATACGCTGGCTGGTTTGAACCCATCCTATCCGACGAAAAGCACATTAGAGACTGAATTGAACCCGAATAATATGGTGGTGCGTGGTCAAGCCCCGAATGTAGTTTGCTCTGCTTGCTTGCATGTATGTCGGGACCAGGAGGGGCTTCGGTTTGGTGGCTTGCGCTGCGGTTTGCGGTTTAATGTGATCAAGGGACCAGAGGGGAAACCGCAGTCTGTTCACTTACCTTCAACTCCGCGCCGAAGGTCGGCAAGCCCTCCGTTTCAGCCATGGCAGTGCGTTAGTTGCTGGGCCTAAGCATGTGGATGGTGATAAGATAAGTATGACTAGAGAACATGGAGCGGTTGAACCCACGACGAGCAATGGAAGCTTCCACGGTCTCCCAATGGATGCATGTGTGGGGATAAAGTCGCTGGATAGTTTCGGAAGTGGTGACTGTGCTCCGCTACTATAGGCACATTCTGCACACTGCTTGGCGATAACCGACCCCACTAATAAAAGCTGTACACTACACGATCGACAGTGGGCTGTGCCAGAAACCCAGTGCTCAGACACTTCAACTGTAAATACTACATACGTACAACACAACACACCCCATCATCGAGAAACTTCTCTTGGAAGCAGCGAATTGAAACATCGCGATGGCTATCATCAACCGAGACCTGGAATCTATCAACGCTCGCCTACAGTGATGCGGAGAACAAGCCTGCGTCTTGGTTAGAGGGTTCATGTCCGCTATTTACTCCGTAGGGTGACACCATCAGGGGTTTGCTGTCTCGGCACCCAGCTGTCTGATTAGGATTTGATGCCATCGTGGAATGCACTTAGTATCTGATATCAATGGAAACATCCACGAAGGGAATGTGCGACGTCCGCCCGCCACAACTACAGTGTATCTTGCACTCAGTCTTGGGTAGACAGATTATTACCTAAAGCCACCGCAGCTTGGTTTCCTACAACGCAGCTGATCTGATTGATGCTTGTTCTTGTGAAATGCTGGGATGACGAGAATGAGTGGCTCGGCGGGGCAGTAGTTTGCTTTGGGCGTTTGAAGGCTGAGCCTAGCCGCCAGTCTGGTGACTTTGGTTCAGTAAATCCCCATTGGTACCTTGAAGGGATTGTGCAGTAGGCATGGCTGGCAAGCGGTTGTATCTGCTTGGGTTCATCTTTACTCCTGCGGTTGTTGACGGGTCGTGACGTGCCCCTTGGACTGATAAACGAGTATGTGTGGACCTCACTGAGCGTCCTTCAGGTTTCCTTCAAGTTTGTATCAATGCCTAGCGAGTGGCCCACTCGCACTCACAATCTTTCTGCCAACATTGTTTCCTGAACACAGAGTCCTCAGCTGACTTTTGAATGGAAGCAAGGACTGTTGTGCCCAGCTTCGAAGTATGAGCTCCTTCAGAGGGCCTCAAACCTCAACTTCGAAGATCGCTGCAGTAGGGGCCGGTAGAATTCCGGCTGAATTTGGCATTTGAGGCCCTGGACTGAAGCTGCCCCACCAAGGATTGAGGTCCTCGACGACTACGAAAGTACTAAAAGTTTCGCAGCCTCGAACCCCACGAAAATAGGTATTCAGACGCGACTTTTCCAAACATCAACGGCCTGGCAGATTTCTTGCGTCAAAGAAGAGTAAGCACATTCATCCAGACTCCCACTGTCTAGTCTGACTTTGCACATCCTTCATCTCAGCAAGTCACTGACTCTCGGTTGCGAAGCGTCGAAATACCTACCCCGCCAACAACTGCAGGGGTCCGTCTGCTGGTATTAGCTGGCACGAAACCTGAGCCAAGGTTTCCGACATTTCCAACGCATTAACCTCACACAACATCTGCCTCCAGACCCAAGTGTGATACCCCTCAATTAAATCGACCATGGCTGATCTAGCAAGCCGCATTACGGAGCCGGCCACTGGCGACGACAGCTCCACGCCGGTCCCCCAGGATGGGGCCGCGGAAGGTACCACTGCTGGCGGTCCTGGCCTCTGGGATTCCGAGCATAGTGTGCAGGTCTCCCTCAACGACCTGCAAGCTGATCAGGACACGCCCTTCTACTCTGCCCAGACATTTGAGGATCTCAAACTGTACGTCCAATAGCTCCAACGTGGGGTCATTTGAACTGAGGAACTAACTTGGTCTGTAGCCACCCCGATATCCTTCAGGGCCTCCTCGCGCTCGGCTTCCACAAGCCATCCAAGATCCAGGGAGCTGGTATCCCTATAATGCTCGATGACCCCCCGAAGCACCTTCTCGCACAGTCCCAGTCCGGCACCGGAAAGACGGCCGCCTTCTCCATCGGATTGTTGTCTAGGGTAGACTTTAGCCAGCCGGACCAGCCTCAGGCGCTGGCCCTTGCACCCAGTCGCGAGCTTGCGCGCCAAATAGAGAATGTCATCTGCGCCATCGGACGGTTCTGCAAGGGTCTCAAGGTGGCGGCTGCCGTCCCCGGCGCTCTTGCCCGAGGAGAGCCTGTGAAGGCTAATGTCATCGTCGGCACCCCTGGCACTGTTCTCGACGTTATTTCGCGGAGGCAGCTTGATGTCTCGAAATTGAAGGTCCTCGTTATTGACGAGGCGGATAACATGTTGGACCAGCAAGGTCTCGGCGACCAGTGCATGCGGATAAGGCAGTATGTGCCCACACCCTATTTATAGTTTGACTTCGTGTCTTTGGTCACTGACACTTTGCTACAGACGTCTCCCGCGCAGCATCCAAGTGCTTTTGTTCTCTGCGACCTTCCCTGACAAGGTCATGAAATACGCCGATATCGTGGCGCCTAAGGCCGTCAAGATGACACTTGCTGCTGGCGAGCAGACGGTCAAGGGTATCTCTCAGATGTACATGGACTGCCCTACCGAGCAGGACAAGTACGATATCTTGTGCAAGCTCTATGGACTGATGACGATCGGTTCCTCTGTCATCTTCGTCAAGGTATGCACTGTTATCTTTGAAATGTCTTGTCTTTTACTGGAAATCGTTAGATATTAACCACTACTCTATAGACCCGTGAGAGTGCTTCCGAGATTCAGCGCAGGATGGAGGCGGACGGCCACCGGGTGTCGGCGCTGCACGGCGCCTTTGAGGGAGTCGACCGTGACGCTCTACTCCAGGACTTCCGCAGCGGCAAGTCCAAAGTCCTCATCACGACCAACGTGCTGGCCCGCGGCATCGACGTCTCGAGCGTGTCGATGGTGATCAACTACGATATTCCCATGAAGGGCAGGGGTGACACCGAGCCCGACCCGGAGACGTATCTGCACCGCATCGGTCGCACGGGCCGGTTCGGGCGCATCGGGGTCAGCATCAGCTTCGTCTACGACAAGAAGAGTTTCCACGCGCTCAGCAGCATCGCCAAACTGTACGGGATCGACCTGGTGCAGCTCAGCACGACGGACTGGGACGAGACGGAGCAGCGCGTGCAGGCCGTGATCAAGTCCAACAGGGCGCAGGCCGGGTACGCCCCGAGTGCCACCGACAATCGAAAGAACGTGGAAGCCTAGGCGGCCCATTGCTTTTTTAAAGACGGTGTGCGTGAGATGGGGTACAGAATTGAGTTTGACGATGAGATGGAGCTGTAAGGGTCGCCAGCGACTTGAGATTTTGTTTCTTTTCTTTTTCTTTGGCGGAAGAAGTAGTTGAACCGGTTAAAAGTGGGCGTGGATTGGCCATTTTTCTTCAGGCGAGGGAGGTGAACAAGGGAATGAGGGAGTTGGTAGCATGAACTGCGGTGATTGCACCCTGCATACTTAATGCGGTATCTGGCAGGAGGAGTCCTTGAGTATATCCGAGTGAGATGGTTCGGCATCAACAGCTACGGTAGTCTCAACAGAACATGATCGTTTCCAAAGGTCGTGCCTCGTCAATGGACCACCGTGATGGTAACGTCGTAATGCTGGGTTCACGAGACAGGGAGGGACGTGACGCGAGGACTTATATCAGTACGTCAGGGAGTTTCACACTTGTGATGAGTTCGGAAGTATGGTTTCCCGACTTGAGTAGCTTGGACTGCGGAGGTGGTCCTGCGCCAGGATTCGCCGTCGGGGAATATTGCTCAGCAGGAGTTGACTGGAGCATGTCACTCGAGTGATACATCAATTGTACCCAGCGTAGTGATCAAGCGGGGCCTAAGGTCTATTGAACCGAGCATCGGGTGGCGCCCGGGGCAATGGGGGAGGACCAGGGCCCGTCTATTATAACAGAAGTGATCTCGAGTGGTCGCAGGACCGGTCACGTATTGGGCGTCGTTTCAAGTCTGCGGTAACCTGGAGGAGGAAGAGATTTATATTTAGAGATGGTCGGTATCTTGAAGGCCGGTGGGATCGATGATGTGCTAAGCCGAAGACAGCGTCCGAATGCATGAATAATTGTGGGCGGCCACCCTCCTCATCCACAGAGAGGGATGAATTTAGATAGATATCCAATACGTACAACCATGGGATGCTACAGTGTAGCGTGTATGTCTGCGGACTTTCCCAGCCAGTGCAAGAATGGTGACACGGTGATAGTTCCTTATGAAAATCAAGAAAATCCACCCCAAAAAAGCAGTATTGCTTGTCACTGCCATGTGGAAAACGACGCATAGTACTTATGGGCCTAGTGGAGAGACTAGGGCAGCAGCAGAAGGGTCCCTCAAACACAAGATGACGAAGGATAGGTATGTGCTCTAAAAAGTGCTCTAAAAAGAGTTTGAGGAAGGCGCCAGCCATCCACGGGCGCGTATGAGTCTCTGATGTGATTGGGGGTTGCAGGACGCGAGAAGCATCGTTGATACGTGTAACGAATACGGAGAGGTGAGAGAGCAGAGGACGATAGAACGGAGAGAATCGGTAGTGACTGGACTTGAGATGGAACAAGCGCCTTTGGACACACGAGTGGCCGCGCTTAGGGTCGACGTCGACAAGGTGAGGGCGGCTAATTAAAGGCACATCATCCGCAGCAGCCACTCACATCGCTGAGAATACTCCCTTTCAGCGAATCACATCACCTCATTAGTACAGTGTATAGTCTGAAATAAACGCTTTATAAATGCACTGTACGCCTTTCTCGTGCCTTCAGTTTTCCACTTTCCGTCCACCGCCCTTTCCCCTACTAACTTTTACAGCATTTTTCGCATTCTCGCCTGAATTTCATTAGCTGCCTGCAATACTGCATGGCGTTCGCAGTCTGTGCTAAGTGGATGGATGTCGTCTTGCCGCCCGTTTCACTCCTTTTCGGACGATCTACTTGAAGCCCGCTCCAAGGACAACACAGAGCTGCTGTGAGCAGGTAGTCTTATCCCCCACCTGCAGCCTGCCTGCACTGGCACTCCCATACAATGCCAGTGGTCGACCAAAAAACGATTGATGTGTGCTATTTTTAACCTGCCTTCATCGTGATTCCCAATTCCAGCTGAGCGGCCCTCTGCCCTTTCCGACAACACTGCGATTCTGCTTGCCCACAGGAACATGGAGGTTGTTTAGCGTACTGCAGGTACCAGCCCGGGCGCTTCACCTCGCTTTAGTCCTTCGAAGACGTCGAGCCTGCTCTGGGGAACTCCACGATGCACCCCAGGCTCGCGTCATGATAGGCTTTCGACTTCATGTTAGCGCCCTCGTCCGTCCTTTCTGAAACATGGGAGACATGACATTCGATGAAAGTAGGCGCCACCCGGAAACAGGAACCGCCAAGCCACCAGAGCCTCGACATGTGCATTTCAGGAGGGGCATCCGGCCGAACTGATCAATCCGGAGCGCTCCATCTGATCGATCGCCCCCAAACAGGCCTTTGCTGCTGAGCCCTCCCCAGTCCGACGAATGCCGGCCATCCGGGCCAGATTGATGCTCCGCCAGCGCCGAGTGCTTCCTTCGCGTGGCTGTTCCCCTCGCTGTGCTGCTGATGACCGTCGCTCACAATTAGATCCTGCTGCAGCCCCAATGCAAAGTGATGTGTAGAGTAGCGCCGTGGGCGTTCTTGTGTGTGCACGCCATCACTTCCTCTCTCTCTTATGGGCACAGAGGGATCAAATATCTTTTATGTATATTTTTCGCGCAGTTGGTTACTCCGGTCATACACCGGCCGCGTCCCACACTTACACGCCCTCCGCCCTCGGTTCTCCTGCATTGCCCACTTCCCATGGGCTACCCGCTCGTTGGCTTTCGTGGAGGTGACAGACGATTAACACAATAATACATATACATGTATATGTCCCTGGCCAACAACGTTGACCCAACCGGTTGGCCACGAAAATGTTGACCACATTCGCTTCTTCATACTGCCGACTTCCAGAGCACAGTTCCCTCGTCACATACCTGACCTCTTTCTCTTCCGCTCTCTTCCTTTTCGGTTGCTTTTTTATTCCTCTCTTTCCTTAGCTTCTTTTTACACTCCTTTCGGTTATACATTTTCTTCAGCGCAGGAGTAAAGGAAATACAGCATCGAGTCCGATCTCCAATCCGAACTGCGAGCATATCGACAGTAGGCCCGACAACTTTCTTTCACCACATATACGAGACTGAACTGCCTGGAATACATTCGACACAGTCCTTTCCTCCTCGCCAGCAGACTATGCGACCCACAGGCACAGTCCCTCTCCAAGGCCGATAGCAGAACCATGCTCGGGCCTCCCACAGCTCTTCCCGATACATATACCCTCACACAATGGCGCTCCCCGGCGCCAGCATACCGCGCCCCTCCCGCACAACGACCGTCCTTGTCTTCCTCATCCTCCTACTCTTCGTTGCTAGGAGTAATGCCCAAGACCTCTCGGCAGATCTGGGCCTGCTCGTCCCCGGCTGCGCCCAGGAGTGCTTCCGCTCTTTCGTCGACCTCAACTACGCTGGGCTCGACTGCAAAGGCTCGCCGAGTCTGCAGTGCGCGTGCGAGGTCAGGGGCGCCTCGGGCTTCACGCTCGGCGAGGGAGCGGTGCAATGTCTCGTCGCTGCGGAGTCGGTGGGCATCTGCTCCGCCGCTGACGCCGACTGTATGTGTAGTCCTTAATTGCTCTTGTCCGCCTCCGACACATTACTCGGCGTGGAATACTAACATCTCGAGGACAGTGACGACACAGAGGTTGGCTTACAACATGTGCTACCGACAGCCAGACGCTGTACAGCCTACGCACACCGTAATCCAAGCAACCCTGAGACTAGATGAATCCTCTCGCCTCATCGTGCCGACACCAAGCGGATTTCTAGATTCGTCCACCTCCACCACCACCACCGTCGCCGCCTCTCCCACGCTAAACCCGGACCCTTCCACCAGCTCGCAAACCACAGTCGAGCCCACACCCACGGGAGCCGAGTCCAGCCCCAGCGACAGCGAACCCGAGTCCACAACGGAGCAGGGCGGCCCCAAGCTGTCAACCGCTCAGATCGCCGGCCTGGCTGCGGGTCTGGGCGCAGCCGTGGGCATCGCCATCGTGACCATTTGCCTCTCCAGGCGGAGGAGAAAGAGGCTAGACGGCGATATGGAGACGGGCTTCTTCCTCTCAAGTGAAAAGCTCCGGGCTCTGTCGAGCCACCTCGGCTTGTCTCCCCGCACGCCTAGGGGCGGGAGCATCTCTGCGCCCCTGGGAGGGGCCGCGCCCCGAGAGTTCCCCATGGGCGCACAGGCGCCCGTGA
>JAXQGT010000191.1:0-15109 GCA_037040375.1 Basipetospora sp. M8501
GCGACTCGTTCGATGACGGCGGCGATCTCGAGCAGGCGACACAGGCGGCACACGTGGAATGGGCTGGTATCCGTGAAGCCTTCACCGTCTTTGAGTCACGGCTCGGCGCCGAGTTCCAGCCTCTCGCGGAAGAGTACTCCGACAGGCGGGACTCGCCCTTCGGGCCAGCGGTACAGTATCGGACGTTCTCCGTTGCTGGTATCTGGATGAATCTCTACATGGGGCTCATCTGCTTGTACCGAACGCATCCGTCCATGCCTCCAGCTGCTATGATGGCTGCTGGGCGCGCGGCGAGGGATACGGCAAACTATGCAAAGGAGATTGGGCGTATCGCGGCCGGACTGTCCGACGACTTGTCGCATGTGACGGAGATCAGTACGCTTGTGGCAGCGGCTCTTATCGAGTGCAGTTTCTGCCTGTTTGTCGCTGGTATCCAGGTACATCGTCCTAACTTTCTCCTACTTACCTGCCTTAGAACCTCGAGTTGAGACGGTGGATCCACTGACATTGATTGCGCCTTAAAGTACCAGGATAGCGCCCAGCGCCACTGGCTAGTTCGTCGTCTCCATGACACTTCCCGCCTCACAGGATGGGGCTCCGCGCAGCAGATTGCCGACGGATGCGAGGCGAGTTGGGTCCGCGCTGCACACATGGGCCGGGGCCCGCCTTACGTCCGATCGACTGATCTGGTGACGGGCTTACCGGCAACTGTCTGGTCGAATCCGCGGAGAATTGACCGACGCATCCAGGAGCTTTCGGAAGGACAGGGCAAGCTGATTGTGCTTCAGAAGGCAGACAGAGCGCACCTTGCGCTAGGGCTCTTGAGTGTCGAGACGGATCTTGATCGGTTGAGGTTAGAGGATGATTAGAAGTCACGCGCTGGAGGCGGCATCAAAATGTATGACGGGGGGGAAAGGGGGACCACATGGCTGGGTAGGGTTAATGAATGGGTAGTGGGGTTTTCATCTGGCTGGAATGGGACCTGGGTGGTGTTTATATACGGCTGGATAGCTAGCTCCTTTGCCCATTTAGCTGGTATTTTGATCTGAACAGTACAGTATGGGATCTTAGAAGAATACTACAACATGTTGTTGTTGAACATTGAGAACGCTACCTTCATCATCTTCAATCATACGTACTGTTGCTCGTGCCAGCGAGGCTCGGCCCTCGTGATTGGGAGGGCCCAGGCCTCAGGCGGACATGACGGAATGGAGACGACTGTAGATTCAGCGAGGAAAGTTCGTAGATGTGGTTCGTATTCATACATATTTATAGAGACACCAAGGATATCCACGACAGCAGGCTTGCCCCCGCGCAGGATAATCTACAGATAGAGCTTAAGTCGTGAAGCGCCCGAAGAGCAGCAATATTGACCCTCTAGTTTTCCATCCATGGCCACGCTCTTCGCTGGCTGACATCGTCACGCCACTCATTCGTGGTCCCCTGCATCCAATAACTTTGTGTAGCCAGTTGGGGGGGAAGGATACACGGGGCTATAGGCTAGCACTCAGTGAGAATAATGGGTCCTTAGTTGGCAGGTAGGCGCTGGACTACCTCGGCCATCTCCTCGTCCGTGTATATTCTGAAGCCCTTCTCCTTGGTCACGCTTGCAAGCTGCACGTTCTTCGAGTCAAGCTTTTCTTCCATGACCTGCTTTAGGGTCTTCAAGACGAGAGTTTCCGCATCGACAAGAGTCAGAGACTATGGGAAAAAGGAAAGAAAAAGGAGGGTAGTGTTAGTATCTATCGGAAGTTCGTATTGTGGTTGGGGGTGGGGGGAGTAGGCGGTTTATTTTTTTGCATTTCTTTGGCCACTTACCTTGTGATACTCGTTCTGCAGCTCGGCCTGCGCGCCCTCCAACCCGGACCCAATCGCCTTCGCATCGTACCTGTAGAAGGTGCCGCTGGGTTCCGCGTGGAACAGCTGGGGCCCGTCCTCGTCGATGCCGGCGATCAGGAGGGCGACGCCGAAGGGCCTGCTCATGACCCTGTCCTCGCCGTCGGCGCCCTCGCCGAAGCGCAGGGCCAGGTCGCAGATGGCCTGGGTGCACGACTCGACGCGCAGGGATTCGTTGTAGTTGAAGGCGTGGGACTGGCACTCGACGCGGGCGTGCTCAACCATGGAGCGGGCGTCGGCCTGGAGGCCGGACATGGCGCAGCCGATGTGGCGGTCGATCTCGACGATCTTTTCGACGGAGGAGGTCTCGAGGAGGGTGGAGGTGACGCGCTTCTCGACGCCGAGGATGACGCCCTCGGAGGTGGAGACGCCGATGGCGGTGGAGCCGAGCTTGATGGCTTCGAGGGAGTACTCTACTTGGAAGAGGCGGCCTTCCGGAGAGAAGGTGCTGGAGGCGCGAGGTTAGCATGAGAGGGGAGTGGGGGAGTGTTATGGGGAGAGAAGGTTTGGAGAACCGGGGGGGGGGCTTTTCGGAGCTGGGATAGCTTGTCGGAGGAATCCTAGACCGGCGATAGATGTATGAGGATGAACGTACTTGATGCCCCGATCTATATGAGAGCTCGCTGTTAGTCTCGACCTTCTCTCAAGACGCAGGGTGATAGCTATGATGAGGGGGGAGACAGGAGCTTACCGTATTCTGACCTTGCCATAAACATCTTGGCGGTTTATTAGGAGACGAACTGGAACAAAAGAGGGCACGAAGGAATAGCCGATATTCTGTGAACGGGGAGACGGCTTTCGAGACAAGTAGTAATTTCGAGGGAGGAGAATCTTCGATATTGGTGTGGATTTGGGGTTGCGATTGAGAGCTCCAGATGCAGTTGAGGTAGGCAGTGGGAGGCTGGCAGCAGACGGGATGGAGTTATTAGGCAAGCAGTCAGCCGCGTAGCTGACTGGTCAGCACTTCAGTGTTTGTACTTTTGTACATGCTTGGTACACTAAGGTAGTGTACACTTTTTTTTTGGGGTAGTGTAGGTAGTGTAGGTACATTGCTGGAGCTATGGTGAATTCTGAGCACTCACACTGTGCGACTCGCTCATAAATACGACTTGCCTTACGACGACATGTCCATTGGACTCCCAGGCGATCTATCAAATGTATCTGATGAACCGATAGGCATATTACTCTACAGTGTACTTGCGGCTTCAGGTCTATTGCCTACGGAGCATTAAGCGTTGAAGCTAGGTTTTGAAGCCTTTACCGCGAGTGACGCCGGGATCAAGCACGATTCGGTCCCATATGATTGATTAGTTACCTGCCTCTCAGTAATTCC
Source organism: Basipetospora sp. M8501 (assembly GCA_037040375.1). NCBI lineage: Eukaryota > Fungi > Ascomycota > Sordariomycetes > Microascales > Basipetospora > Basipetospora sp. M8501. The sequence goes on from JAXQGT010000191.1 coordinate 3,230, forward strand.
GTCCTGAAGATCTCACTTGACGCATCTCGTTACTGTAGATGTTCGATCGAGGGGTCTGTTCAGTGTAACAGGGGTTCTCGTCCATTTCGTGTCAGGAGAAGGAGAGTTGCAGCGGAGGCCGATCGAAACCCCTTTCAACGACTCTTTCTAGCTCTGTCAGATCAACTATAGAGGGACTTTCGCAGTGGTAAGGACCACACTGAAGTGCCAATATGATGACTGGCCAAGCAAGGCTCGCACCTTCCGTCATCTTTCCGTGCGGTTGTGGATGGCTGGCAGCCATTCAACGTGGGTGACACCATAAACAGCCTTTCCGAAACCTCCAGACATCAAACGCTGAGCCAACACACGTTTACCCGGGACATTCCCCAGCTAATGCTTCTAAGCCGTTGGTCCCCCGTCCGTCATTTTGGGACTGGCTATATACGGCAGTGGAAGGCTCCCTGGTTGACCTTTCTCAGTTTCCTGCCGCCGTTGTCGCCATATCTGCGTGGTTTCTTTAGGACTCGTCCTTTTTTGAATCTCCCCCTAACCACACCTTCCCGAGTCAATGCAATCCGTCATACTCACGCTTGCCAAAGACCAAACGAGTATATATACTCTGTCTGAGCATGACCAACCTCGACAGAAATGATGCGCAACCGGAGCAGCTCCCGGAAGCCGCATCCAACCTCGAGCTCGACTGGAGGCAGCGATTCGCACACGGCATGTTCGATTGGGCTATGGAGAGCCGCGTTACCGCTCGCGAACTAGCCATGCTCCGAACCATGGACAGCATAACCGACAAGCCCGACTGGGAGACACTCATATTCGACGATGAAGTTGCCGCTTCCTGGAAAGCCGAGGCCGTGGCTAGCGAGCTGCTGATGAGCCGGAGGGCCTGGGAATGGTGTGTTGAGGAGCTCAGGTACAAGGCTGGGGAGTTCACCCGAACTGGTCGTGTGGCAGTATACGACGTTGGGCCTAGGATAGTGAAATCAAGACTGAACTGTGGGAGGCTGAAGGATCTGGTGCAAGATGTCATTGATCAGGCCGATCACGACGAACTGGGGCATATCAACCAGGATAATCAAGTCCTCAACATCGTTGATCCCTCCCTCTACCCGCTCGTGTACGGGGTCACGAAGATACTTCCCGACGGAGAAGGAGTCGACCCGGACAGCTTATGGGACAAGACGAACGAGGGGCAGCGATCCGTCGTTGTGACTCACACATTGGACGATATATTCCGCCAAGCTGGGCTGGATCCGGAGCAGGCGCCGGATATCCTTCGCGAACAGGGCAAGAATGGATGGATCTCTCACCGCGACAACAGGTGGAAGGAACACAAGCCTTGGCGGTATTCAAACCGATTCCAGTGGCTGCCATCCGACGTCAAGTTTACACTCGCTGATAGCGATGATTGTATGGTGAGACTTGACAGCTACATTTCCGACCTGCACCCGACCTCTCATCGTCGCCTCTACTCTGCCATAGAGGATGCAATCTCAGCCTCTATTCAGCCGTGGAACCATACGGTTACCTATGCCATTCCTGGGTCTGGTATGATAAAAACTGGACTAGGAAGGGCATCTCCGAGGATCCGAGCCTTTAATACAAAAGCCATGCCACCTATACCACCGAATGGTATCTGCTGGCTTAAAGAGGGAAACTTCTACAGAGACCTACTGGACCTTTCAGACGCATGGGAGACGCTAGATCCCCTGGAGCGAAGTGGTTCTCTAGATGCTATCATTGCAAGAATGGACAACGCCGAGCATCACTGCTCTCCGGCGTGGGGATATAATCTCCTGGGGGAGTATCGACCAGCGGTAGTGGGACCCCTCCCGTCACTACTCCATCCAGACAGGTTCTACTACAGGCAGCATCATCCGGATATACAATCTCGGTTGGACAAATTTCTCCACAAGGAGCCTGGAGTTTGCTACTCCTTCGAGGACTGGAAAGCAGGGAGAATACCGGACAAGCCTAGGGACCCTGGGCTGCCCAGGTTATTTGAGATACCCAGGAAAGTGGAAATGTTATCTGAGGATGAAAGCGAGGAGGCAGTACGGTTGAAGCTTCAGATAACTCGCGAGAGAAACGAACTTTTCAACGACCCTTCTTATCCAGGACTACGAGGGCCCTGCCCCCATTGCCCATGCCTTCCCTCCGATGATAAGCGGACGACATTCTTCAGCGCCACGGTTCAAAAGCACCAAAGAGGGATTTCACTCCAGCAAGGAATACCATCACGAGTACCGCCACGCCAAGCTACAGAGTGACTTCCGTACGCGGGGGCTCCAAGTCTACGTGAAGATCCAAAGCATTGAGCTCACCCCAGAATTGCCGCGCTATGAAGGCGGAGATTGGGCACTCGAGGGTTTGCTGAACGAGCATATTGTCGCCAGCTCCATCTGTGTCTTTGATGTGGAGAACGTGGCAGACGGAGCAGTGTCGGTGTCTTTTCGCGTGCAGGCAGAGCTGGGGCCGAAGGAAAAGTTGCGTAAGGTGTCTCCCAGGTCGGAGACTCGCAAGCGGCTGATTTCAATGTACGCGATGGACGATCTAGTCGGGGGCAAAGTGCCGCGCTGGCAAGTTCTTGGGTCCGTGGCGGCTTCGGAGGGGAGGGTCATATCGTTTCCGGGAACACTACAGTATCGCATGCGGCCCGTCGAGCTCCGCGACCTCCAAAGCCCGGGCATGTCCGTTTCCTTACGCTGTGCCTAGCGGACCCCAACTACCGTGTCGTTTCAACCAAGAGGGTAGTGCCGCAGAGCTTCGATTGGTGGGAGCAGGACTTTTTCCCGTTTGCCTTCCTTATGAGTAAGGGGTTGCCGTACGATGTGGTCATAATGATTGCGGAAGAGGCGCGAGGGGAGTATATCTTCACCTCGGATCAGGCGAAAGGGTTCCGGTCGTGCATGATGTGGGAGAAGGAGAGGATGATGGCCCAGCTAAACTGCGAGGCTCTCTACAACAACTTTACCAGCAATGAAGACTTGCCGGCCCACGAGCTTGACGCATCGGGGGTTTTCGCGGACCCGTGGAGTGACGGAGCCATTGCTGCTGCTTACCCTGATTTTTCCCCGCCAGAGGAAGATGGTTGGATCTGAATACTCACAACCTGTGTACTAAACCAGAAACCAGAGGCAGGTGGCTATCTCGTTGTGTTCCTCTTCTTTCCACCTTTCATCACGCTCACGCAAATATTTGCACTCGGCTATAAAGCTCGCAGACACGTGCATTTTTATAGTTATAGGATGCTTTTCAGTCAGGGTTTCCTCATCTTTTACTGCCATATCCGAAATCGATCAGAACTGACAACTAGTTTTACTAGGAGATATATCGCCTAGCCGTCTCTACTAGGCTATCTCTTATACACGATTCACTTCCAGTTGTGACAAACCACGTACTACCCAACTCATCACCCCCGTCACTCTGGAGTATCGGGTTCCTAATCTCCACACTTCATCAGCTTGTGTGCATGATTTTTCATTTCCTGGGCAGCATTGGCATGGAAACGCAGCGGTTGGAGGTCCACGTCCTGATCCTTCGATCCTTGAGGCATATTCCCTTGCCTGACATCCCGCATCATTGCCTTGAATGCTTCACTCCGTTCTGGCATCGTTCCCACGGACGCGCGAATTGTCGCCGGAATGTCCGATACAGTGTAGGGCTTGCTGTCCAGGACCAATGTCTTGGTCTTGACGTTGATCGTGATTTTCTCTTTGTTACCGCCGCCAACGTCGATTTCAGCAGTACCTATCTGTTTCAGGATGCTGGCCAGGCTCTTTTCGATGTCTAAAGTCCAGTGAAACGACGCCAGATTTGCCGCATCCCGGCAGCTTCTGAGATCCAGGTTGTTGTCTGGGATTCTGTAGCCACGCCGGATATCTTCAACTGATTTGAAGACTGAATCGAGCCGCTTGCTGAGGGACACTTTCCCTTTAGCGTCCTTAAAGTCTGCGTGGAGAGCGTTCGCGTTCGCGTTCTCAAAGGTGTAGCCGTATCGTGGCAGGGGGTATTTTTGGAAGTCGCTCCCAACCGCTGAGACGTCCGGCTGGATAGTGTCTGGCCTCCCCGGACCGATGTAGCTGCAGTCCCAGTTTATCGTAATCGTCTTTGAAAATTGTTTGGTGGTGAGAACGCTGACATGCCTGACGAACTCGAGGAAGGTGCATATCCCATCTTCCCCAGTGCCAGGGCAACCGAAGGCGATCTTGGTGTTGCTGGATCCGAGATTTCTAGCCTCCAATTTGTACGCGAAGTATTGGGACAGAAGCTCGTAGCCTATGCTGTCCTTGGTTGCTAGAATTGCAGTGGAGAGTAGCGCCCATGGCAGAAACGCCCAGTGGTATGCTCTCATTTTTTTTTCCGAGCCCGGTGTTGGGTAGTAAGATGAAGTATTGGAGATGGGGGCGAGATGTTTCTAGGAACGATAATGAAGGGAATTGAATCGATTCAGCTTTCCCGGCTGGCAGACAGACTGAAGTAATGTCGATTCTTTCACGGACTAACAAGGGGCTTCGTGGGAGTCCATCCCTTGAGCGATGTTCTCCTTTCCTAGCAACCGCCGAACACACCCCGCTGCCGAAGTTATCATAGACGCCTGGCGGGAGTGTGCTTCAGTGTAGGCAAATACCGGGTATGTCCTCAACTGGTTCTAAACCGTTTCCGCCCTATGAAGCTCGGCGGATGGAGTTTTCTCATCTCCGTCCCGTGCCCTTTCGATTCTTGTTATCATGGAAGCGTCCCGGCGGTATGCGAGGACCGGTTGTATACTAAGCGAGCTCTGTTGGTTCAAGTTTTTACAGCAGAGGTGCAGCACGTTGCCAACAGACTGCGGTCGACTCCCCTCATTTGCAATATCGGGAAAAACGCCATCTGAGGGAATCACAGCTCGAGCGACTTGTGATAGGGTTGTTGGTTGTTGGTTGTTGGTTCACAAACGATGTGTCGTATCGGGCCGGAAAGGGGTCAAACGACGGGGGCGGCAGGGCCCGTTGATTTGATCCGGGATCGATCTCAACTTCATCCGGACCCGCTGTCTTGGTTGAGCCGCGAGGGGTCGGAAGTGCTCCATAAGAGGGCAGATGTCGGCGCTACACTTACCATCAACTCGAATATACATGTACTCAGCAAATCAATGCCGCCAACCGTACGGAGTTGTCGCAATGGCTCCATGGGTTTCTGTGTTTCTGTGTTTCTGTGTTCGATTTTGTATGATTTATCCATTTGATCCAGCTTCCAACTGCATAGCCAACATGGCCAGGATCTAGTATGACGGCTTGTGAGCTAGGCTTCCATACTTGTCGGCCGGGAGTGGAAGTTGCACTGATAGTGGCATGGATGGATCAAAACTCACTGGTTGAATCATCAATGGTTACTTGAGCTTGAAGCCCGCTGCTACTGCACCGCGTTTCCTGTTGAGAGAGGATCTGATGAATGGGATTCAGATAAATACATGGTGAACGCTGTCTCCCGATCCGAAAGTCGTCGTTTACTGCTCAGTAGAGACATCTTCCAGCTTAACATTAACTTGCCTTACAGGCTACACCACGCCAGAAACCAAACGCAACTTGAGACGGTTAGCCCTACTTTCCGTATTGCCCCTTACTTCCCATTGTCAGGATGAACATCTCGCACGCGGCTTTCTACCTGCTTGCTCCCTTTATACAGCCAGGCTTCTCCTCTTGGCCTGGCCCCCCTTCGCCATGTGCCGTTTCCTGCCGATCTGCGCTTCAGGAAGATGGCCACTGGTCTCATATACACGCCCTCCGTCATCTCCGTGCCTGCAACGAGACGACCGTGTTCCAGACCGCCATTCGAAACCCCATTGACGATCCAGACACGCCCTTGACTCTCAAAGCGTGCTCAGTGTCGAGCGGCGACATGGACGGTTCTACTTCGTCACGGCGCTATGAGCGGCGGGGCAAACCAACGCTGATCACCAGCTGCGCTGCTGGCTGTGAGATCACGGAGACCGAGACGACCCTTCAGATCACAGTCAACGGCGCCTCGGACGAGAACCTAGGACCAGACATTGCAAAGGCGTCTAGCGCATTGTCCACTGTCTTCAGCCAGAAACCCGACTGCGAGACAACGGCAGTCTTCGCCACGTCTGGAGCCACCATCATAGGAATGTACGTTGGAGCCGCTATCCAGAAGTCCAGCTCGTCCAAGCTCCTGGACCGCTTCACGTCAGAGCTGGTGGAAAATCCTCGCGGCAGCCAAACATCGGTCCAACTCTGTGGCGACCGCCGCCCAAACTCGCTCATAGTGGGAATCTTCGTCGATAACACCGGGAACGTATCAGCCGTCCATGACGCTGTCCGAAAGTGGGGTGATGCCTCCTGTGTCACGGACTTCGATGAGGAAAAGTCCATGGACGGCGTCAAGATGAGCTTTGTGCCCATCCGATCGTTATCTCTGGGCGGAGCTAAGGCGTCAACCATGGTCCAAAACAGCGCACAGAAGAGGGACCCTCAATCTCTGGCAGTACGCGCGGAATGTGAAGCTGTTGAGGTGGAGGAGGGCGATGGTTGTTGGTCCATCAGCGAGAGGTGTGGAATTACTCAGGACGAACTCAAGAGCTTCAACCCAATCGACAACCTGTGCGGCACTATCCAGGCGGGCCAACACTTATGCTGTTCAGAAGGAACTCTCCCGGACTTTTCTCCCCAGCCAGACAGCGACGGCACTTGTTTTACCTATGTCGTCGGCTCGCTAGACACATGTTATATGCTCGCGCAGCAGTTCAGTACCACCGTCGAGGCCATCGAGGATGCCAACAAAGAGACCTGGGGCTGGGTCGGCTGCAAAGCCCTGCAGGAGGATCAGACGATTTGTCTGGGCTCTGGCAGGCCCCCGATGCCCACAACATTCGAGAATGCGCAATGCGGGCCCCAGATGGTGGGGACCCAGAGGCCGCCTGATGGGGCTAACCTCGAAGAGCTCAATCCGTGCCCCCTAAAGGCCTGCTGCAGTGGATGGGCTTTCTGTGGAACCACGGCCGAGTTCTGCACCCCTGCTCCGGCGGACACGGGTGCGCCTGGCGCGACAAAGCCGGGAGAGGCTGGGTGCCTCTCCAACTGCGGAATGGATATAATCAATAACAGCGAGGCACCCGGGGAGTTTATCGACCTCGTCTACTTTGAGGCGTGGAACCTAGAACGTCCCTGCGCACACCTCGACGTCGCTGATATCCCCCATCGCCATACCCACATCCACTTCGCCTTTGTCGACATCACTCCAGACTTTGCGGTAGACACCTCTTCTATCCAGGAGCAGTTTGACCGCTTCCTGGATGTCGACTTTGCCAAGAGAATCGTCTCATTTGGCGGGTGGGCATTCTCTACGGAACACCCGACGTACCAGATTTTCCGACTAGCCGTTTCCTCGGCGGAGAATATGGAGAGACTAGCTACCAAAGTGGTGGACTTCGTCGTGTCCAACGGGTTAGATGGCGTCGATTTTGACTGGGAGTACCCTGGGGCGCCGGACATTCGGGGTATCGGTGCCGATGACCCTGGGAATGGGGGCAGCTATCTAGAGTTCCTGAAGATTGTGCGGGAGAAGCTACCTGGGGACAAGTCTCTTGCTATCGCTGCGCCAGCGTCGTTCTGGTACTTGAAGGCGTTTCCGATCGATAAGATCGCAGAGGTTGTGGACTACATTGTCTATATGACCTACGACTTGCACGGGCAATGGGACTACAGCATCTGGTGGGCAAGGTATGTGTCGCCTTCTTTCGTACATACTCATTGCAGTCACCTCAGCCCAGCCAGAGCAATGCCGATACCCCTGGGCTTCCTTCATTCGCATAGTGTCGTCATCAATGCTTTGTTCTTTCTCATTCATGGGACGAAATCTTGGTCGCGATGCAACTGAACTGACACTCACTATCTAATCTACAAGCCCCGGATGTACCGTGGTGTCGGAGAATCTAGGAAACTGCCTCCGATCCCATATCAACATGACGGAAACGGAAAACTCATTGTCTATGATCACCAAGGCAGGCGTCTCGTCAAACAAGGTTCTTGTCGGCATCACTAGCTACGGCCGAAGCTTCAAGATGGCCGAGCCAGGCTGTACGGGCCCAATGTGTAAATTCGTCGCCATCGGCCAGAACAACGACTCGGCTGCCCTGCCTGGTGTGTGTACCGAGACGGCGGGGTACCTATCAGAATACGAAATCCGCATGATCATCAGCGAGTACCGTAACGGCGAGTTTTGGCCGTCGGACGAGTTCGATGGCACGGAAGAAGGCGCAAACCGCGTGTACCTCCCGGAGGGCGCTTTCAAGACATGGTACGACGAGGACTCACAGTCTGATATACTCGTCTACGACGAAACAGATTGGGTAGCCTGGATGGACACCGACACCAAGCGCGCACGTGTCGATCGCTACAGGGACCTCAACTTCCTCGGCGTCAGCGACTGGGCGGTCGACCTCTCGGCAGGGTATGACTACATGGATGACGACTTCGAGACCGACGGGGATACCAGATGCGACACTGACCTGAAGTTCAGCGACCTGGAGGACTTGGAGAAAAACGGGGGCAACCTCTTGAGCCATTGCGCTGCGCTCCACACCCTGGAAATCCTTACCAATATGCTTACCGACGCGGTAAGCAAGTACAAAGGCGTCGACGAAAACTACGATAAGAGTTTTGGCTACTATGTCAAGGCCGTGAAAGAAATGGCCGCCACGAACCTCAACACTTGCCTTTCCTGGGCCGACGACGACGGTCCCTGCAATCAGTATTTCACGTGCACCTATCGCCAAGATGGACAGGATATCGAGACAGGGAGGTGCCCCCTGTCGGACAGATCGGTCTCCCAGGACAAGATCTTCACCATAGTCTACGAGCTCGACGACGAGGCCGGCTTTAATCGGACCATCGAGGAGGAGTTCGGCATCAGTGCGTCCTGGGTAGAGATGAAGGACGTCGTCACCGACAACGGCTGCATCAACTCCAGCCCGCCCCCAGGCAGCAATCCCAGACCGGTGGACGAAGACACGCTGGAACGGAGGCAATGCGTTCCCGCCCGCCAGGAGTTCAAGAGACGGCCTGTGATACGCGACGACGCCGAGATACCTAACCCCAAGGACATCGTCGAGGCAGCGTCGAAAGACCTTGACGAAATGCTTGTCGAGATCAGCTCGGCCTACATCGAGGTCCTGTTCGGGATCTGGGTGGGAGATCCAAGCGAGCTCGTCGAGGCCATCTCGATGCCCGTGTTGATGGTCGCACAGTCGGTGGAGAATATGGACAAAGTGAGAGAGATTGGCGAGGAAGTCGAGACGCAGGAGAGGGAGGCGAAAACCAAAGACACTATCCTTTTGGTACTTCTCGTCGCCTTCATCTTCATCCCTATCGCGGGGGAGGCGGCTTTTGCTCTCGGTTTCACGAGCGTCACGATCGCGCGGCTAGCGATTATGATTGGAATTGCGGGGGACGCGGCGTTGACGGCGTATGAGGCGGTGGAGGATCCGGAGTCAGCCTTGGTGATGGCGTTACTCATGCTCCTTCCGCTGAGGGGTGTGCCGAGGGATAATGCGACGGTTAAGAAGATTATCGAGAAGAAGAATGCGCTGGGGGGCGCGGCGCTCAGTGCGCTTGGGGAGGTGTTTAAGCGACACGACACGAGCATCCAGAACATTATCAAAGTTTGCAGGAAATAGTTTGGGCCGTTGACGACCAGCGAATCTCTGGTGTTGTATGTTTTCTTTTTGTATCTTCCTCTTGCTCTGCTTCTTTCTTATTCGACCCTGTATCTGGAGCTGCCGCCAGCGAACGAAGTCATTAAGATTGTTCAGATAGACACGAACGGTTACCACCAATTTCGCAGCTCCCGCGAGTGACGGTATGAGATCAATGATATCAAATGACTGCCAGGGTGCCATATTGTCCTGCAAGGTGATGGCGGCTTAGTAGTTTCCGGCAGGGTACTGAGCGCTCTAGACGTCGTCCTGTCGTAGGTTGCAATTGTTGGCTTTCCAAGTCGTAGGGCGCCTAGAAGCAGAGGTTCTTATACTAAACAGTACCCTTATCGTAGGTCAGGTCCAGTATTATTTCTAACTTCCTATCTAGGTAGTCTTAAGTGTATGTCTAGAGATATACTAGATTAATTACTAAAGAAAGGAAGGAAACACTAACTATAGGGGTAGTAAATGACTCTACTATTATAGACATTTCTAATCTTATGTGAGGTTCCTTCCTCTATGCTCACGTCAGGCATCAACTTTGCGGATGAGTTGTTTGGTGAGCGGGCGAGTCGTCGGGTGAGTGTCGGCTGAATAGCTGGGTGAGCAGAAACACATTGATACGACTGGTACATCAGTGTAGTAGTGTGCTGCCACAATCACCAACCAGCGCCCACATCCACCATCACCCTCCAACCGACTGACGCCGCTTGCCGCTGTTAGTAGCCCTGCGCAATCTTGACATGTTGTAGAACAGATCATGGGATTCTGTTCGACTCGAAATGGGTCAGTCGTCGTTTCTCGTCGTCCTTACCCTCACTCCCTCCCCGGCGGCCGTCCGTTGATCTTGTGCAACCCCTTGTGTATCTCCGTACTCTGCTGTTCATTGCATCGCCCGAGTCCCCTTGAACTGCGGAGTTTTCGTCGTGTCTGCTGTCGCTGAAGGGTGCGACTATTTTTGTGTACCCTCCATAGATCCTGTCCTGTCCTTCAATGACCCTCCCGTACCTGGCCGCCGCCGCTACTACCTTCACATCCTTCCAAATCCGAATCAGTTACGAGCCTTGCCCGTTTGACAGGCGAGGGGGAGATTCGCAACTGTCCAGAGCCACACGTACATCGCCATACTCTGCTGACATTTCATATCTGTGGAGAAGCTCCGTCCCAGACGCTGCCGGACCATTCGCCCGACCCCGTCAAGTTCTCTTCGAGATCCGTCCCGAGGCTTGATGAAGAGGACGAGGACGACTGGAACCGCACACTTCGACCGAACGCTCTAGAACCCTCCGGCTTCCGGTCCATTTCCCACTCGAGAGAATCCTCCGCCGACCATATCACCTCCCCCTCCTCGCTCCCGCCTCTTAGAGTATCCTCTCCTCGCCCACAGACGTCGCAGGCCCGCTCCGGACTTGGTGGGGTTATCGAACGACCCGTTGATCCAAAGAGCGCCGCCTATGGACATCACCGACAGACATCCATCGTCCATGGGATCCAGCATTCGAGGAACGGGAGTCTGGCCAGCGCTTCGTCTAGCCCGCTGAGCCCCCAAATGATATCTGCAGCCGCCGGCGTTCCGGACCTCCATACGATGTTACGCATCGACGATGAGACTTCGCTCCCGCGACCGAGCACCGCGCTCTCAAACGCTACTACGCTGGCGCCGATACCCCAACTACCCGAGAAAGGCACATCAATCCCTGAGAGCACCAGCTACTCCGCTACTACGAGGCGTGTAGAGCGTATGCAGAGCGCAAAGGGACGCCGCGAGCACACCCCCCATCAGTCTCAGTCCTTGAGGCACGGCAAAGATGAGCAGAAGACTGTGGGAGAATATGCGTTACACGTGTCGTTCACTTTTGTACGTGGAGCTTCCATGTTTCCCAACCCCCCGTTAAGAGCTGACCAGCGAGGTATAGTTTATCTCCCAAGCCGAGGAGAAGCTCAACGAATGCATCACTATCCCCTTCGATCCAGAGCCACAGATTGAACAGATATGTGGACCGGGGGTAGATCCAACTTTCGATCAATCTATCGTCGCGCTTGGTCATCTGGCAAGCCAAAAGCCGAAGCCTCTTATTGACTTGATGATGCTATGGAGGAAGAGCAAAAGCGAGGATGCCAATGAGGCCAGGGGCCAAGCGTCGCAGTCAAAATCCAACATTGCCATTGCCTCCCTCCAGAGAAGAAAC
>JAXQGT010000192.1:0-15142 GCA_037040375.1 Basipetospora sp. M8501
AACAGTTACCGGTCCATTGTCCCCGACTGCCGACAGACGTATTGACGACAAACGGGAAATTCGGAGAGGATGCTATTTCCTCGAACTTCTCTTGACAGTTCTGCGAGGGCGACAAACTCAGAAAGTCAGCTGGTTGCCTAGGTGAGTTCCACGGGAAACTGACCTTGACCTCAGGGTGGTCTGGGGCCACTCCAAACCGCACCAAACCGTATGGGACTGGTAGCGCCTCGTACATGTCGATTCTAGCTTGCGGAATTCTAGACATTACGCGGTATGCTGTGTAGAAGCCAGCAGGACCAGCCCCGATGATGGCCATCCTAAAAGGCTCGCCCGATCTAACAAGGTCCTGCCCGCTGCCTGAGGATATCCAGCGCTGGGACCTGCTGGAGCGGTAGCAGGCCCAGGGCCTCGAACGACGAATGGCCGAACTCATTGTCGGCTCAAGTGGAAGGGCGGGGCGCAGCACCTGCTGCCCCCGAGACCTCAATGTTGGGTTGATACTTTTGTTCCAAACGCGTTCCGGGCAGGAAGTGAGCGCCCGAATGCTAGGGGTAGTGGGGATGGCCGAGAGAGCTTATCGCGAACCTTGATTCTTCGTGGTGTGCTTGTTGCTCGGCGTCCAATGCGTACGACTGGCCGAGTACATGTGTACTAGGGGTCTTCTCAACTCTGACTCTCAACACTGAATCCCCCCTCGCTCAATCTCATGTTCGTACCAATTGTCCCTATATCACCCAGACATGAAGAATCCCCTGGTCTTGGTACTGTATATCATTTGTCGGTTGTGAGTAACGGGACGAGCAAATACGCTGTACTACTAGGAAGAATGATCAAATGCACACTATATACCCTGTGCTTATTCGTGCACTGTCGTACTCGTATAATTATTTCGGAGTTTGACGGGTGGACTCGGTTGAAGGAAACCGGTGCTAACATGATCCATTTGATTGTTCTTGTTTCTGTGGCAACTGGCGCCAATGCTGTACAAATAACATACTAGATATAATCCATAATAACGTACGTGCATCAACGTACTCGTATCTGATGCACCCAGTGATGGGTGGAGTGTGGTTATGATAATAATAATACACGAAGATAGCACGAACACCCCGCGAGCACACCGTCGATCTGAAGATTTGACGGCCTCCGTTGTTGACGTTCGCTTGTTGGAAATATCAATCTGATATTACCACAGATGAATACATGTGTTTCTCCATATCCCATATTATTTGATTTCATCACAAAGACGGTATACCTTACCTGCCAACCGGCGAAGCACCAGCGGCCCAGGCGACACTATTATTGCCTAGGCATCTTCATGTTCACTATTACTATCGTGGCTCGACCTGGCTAATCGCTGCTGGGCATCCTTTACAGAGCCATTAGTCCATTTCGATTACAGCCTGCGCTTAGCTCGGCAGAGGTCGAGTTCACCCAACAGTGACGCTGTTGCAGTAACTGGCGCTCACTCACGCCCTCCCCTCAGCACTACCAATATTCTCAGTGTCGAATCATTGCTGGGTTAGCTGGGAGTGTCCGTCTGGCGAGAACACCGAATATCCAAACAAGCCTCCCAAGATGCCCCCGCGGCGCCAGCCCTTCATAGATATGGCAGTGCAGCGTGACTCCTTCGACCCTAAGGCAGTGACGAGAGCGAGTTACGAGCCAAGCCCTAGAAGGCCGACGCAGAAAGGGCCGTTGCTGTCCTTTAACAGACATCCCGAGTGCGTTCATCCCCACCGGCACCGTCTCTTTCCCCTCCCTACCCTGGAAGTAGGCGCCAACTGACTGTCCATGCGTTTCGTCCATCACAGCACTCATCAGCCTCTTACCTACCGGTCGAGCAGCTACACTCCGATGAGCCGTTGGTCAAAAAAATGGGTTGTGTGGATGCGTTGGATCCAGCTTGGCCTCAGGATCCCAGCTCTTGCTGGTGCCATTGGCCTCTTGGTGCTCATGGTCCTCCTTGTTGGACTGGACAACCATACACAATGGGCCTTGCGTGTCATGGTAAGTGATCCCATCCAGCCAATGTCGCCAAACCTCCTGTACACCAAATGCGATCAGTCACTGAGCTAACACTGCCTTCAGTCCGGAGTCGCAGCCGTCCACTGCGTCTACAGCACCTATCACCACTCTCGGCCGGCCGGCCGCCGGCCACCATCGTCTTCGGCTGCCTACCAGCTATTTGCAGCCATCTCCGATCTCTGCATTATAGCCGTGTATGTTTTTGGCGCCAAGGTCTTGGACAACTCCGGCGAGGCTCTACAGTTGACCACGGTTTTCGAAAGCGAGGCTCTCGCCAAACCACTCAGCCGTGCCGCTCTATGCCTCCTCGTTGCCCTTGGCAGTTTACATGCGGCCTCGCTTTGTATCTCTATCTGGCTGGCTTTCATGTTCTGCAAGATTACTCTTATGCCACCTGATATGAACCCCCTCGAAGACCACCTGACGGCCCGCACCCGGCATAAGAAGGCCAAGTCATCTGTCTCACAAGCTTCTCTAGACAGCCTGTCGTCCAGGGGACTGACGCCCGCGGAGGATTATCTTCGGCAGGGTCCAACTGTTTCTTTTCATCACACTCGAACCCGATCGTCTCTTTCGTCAAGAAATCGAGATTCCCGCATGGACTTGCCGAGCCAGCACTATGGTGGTACTTCGAAACTGGCACCAGCCGGTTCCATGTCTCTCACGAGCGTTGAGTGCGCGTCACTGTCGAAATCTCGTCAGTTAAACAGGGGCTCGTACGCTTCTATACCTCTCGACGAGCACAGATCGGAAGAGGACGCACTCAACAGCCACGGCGCGCCCGCACAGCAATCGCGCGTTGGCAAGTTTACTGAGACGTGGAATGCTACGGACTCCCTGATCTCGCGTACTCAACAACGAAATCGGAACATTGCTGCGAGGTCGCGAGACAAAAGTCACAGTCCTTACGAGGCTCTTGCCCAATACAACTATGATGCCGCTTCCGACTCCGAGGCTGACGTGGCTCAGAACGACACCCACGAAGAGGACACTAGCGGGATAGGACATCCCAACCCTTTGCGCTCTAACCCTGCTGCTAGCCGCCGCCCCAAAACCCCATACCGCAATTGGCCCTCTCGGGGTACTCCCGAAGCCAGTGGTAGTATGGACATAGCCGAGGCAAGTCACACTGGTGGCTTGACGAGGGTATCTCGGCCAGGGGACGGCCTGCCGCAGTTGGAGCCCGAATTCTATTCCAAGCCATACGGCGAACTGAAACCTGCAACCCCTCCAGTAATGGTGGGGAGCAGCCGTCAAGTATCGTCCGGCAACGACTATGACACCAGCAACACCTTGGCCTACGGACGGCGCATTGTCAGCGGTAAAATCGCTGAGGAAGGATTGGGTGGGCGAGGTTATGGGAGGTACCGCTCATATGGCGACTAAAAGCAGCTGACTGAACCATTTTACTTTGAATTGGGGCGTTATTCACCGGTTTCTGGGTAGAACGTCATCGGGGTGCGAGGGGACTAGGGAACACTGAGCGAACAAGGTTTTCGGCTAGTAAGCTAGCGTGTCTGTCTCGGATTCTCTTGCCTCCATACCTCCGCATGCTGTAGATCTTAACCTGGAGTATGAATGAGGCTGAAAGTACTCGTTCAATGATAGACCAAGCCACGCTTCGCCCCTGGTAGACTTATATCCTGAACTGGTATCGAATGGAGCCAATGAGAGGAAGCGAGGAGGGTCGCTGTAATCTAAGCCTGTCGCCCAGCGGGCTCAGTCATCCAGGTACTCGGCCCATCTTCGTCCTAGGCCTGACTTTGCTAAGCCGTAATCGGCTTGCCATCCAGTTCCATCCCAGGGATTTAGGCTGCATAGATGCCTCATGGTTGGTCTGCCATGCGGGCAGTTCCACGGCTTATCGAGCTCGCCCATATTCCGTACTAATCTCTCCATTTGTCTATGTCTCAGAGCATGTCCGATCATGATACTACTACGGCAAGCGCGCATGGCAAACATCTTGCGTACTTTCGAGGGCCGTGGAGGAGCACTCGTCTCGGATATTGCGTGGCCCTCACCTAAAAGCGACACCAGTTCTTCCAGGTCGTCAATCGTGAATGTGGTCTCTTTGCTCAGCGGTAGGGTCAGGAGCTGGCACCTTTGGCCGACGGGCCGGCTGCCACCTTGGTCCACTGATACTCTAAAGCCATTGGCCTCCAGCGCTGGAAGGTTGCTTAGGATAACCTCTTCCTCCAACGCGGTGAGGTTGAGCGTTTTCGGGTGGACCAGGCGCTGTGCTTGAACTACAGTCAAGGCCTGGAGACGCTCAAAATTGTATTTTTCGTCCGAGGCATGCTGGTCGATGATAAAGAGCTCGTCCTGCAACGGCGGGGTAACGACCCTGCATGAAGGTCTCACAGCGACGACGAAGCCAAGATTGAACTGGCCAACGATCTTCATCGCACCAAAGTCTCCCTTGGATATAGTGAGGCTGAGTTTCTCTTCAGCATTCTCATTACTGAGAACGTTCACTTCGGGCGGACTGTTAAGTGATGGAATAGGACGCTGCCTGTCCAATTCCTGGAGCGCATCAAGGTTGGCCACAATAGACACGATGTCTGTGCGGAGTGTCCGCTCATGGAACACCGACGCGCCTTTCCTCCGGATGTAGCCTCTTTTCGCGGGAACCGTCGTATCTGGGCGTGGAGAGAGTGCTGGCGATGCTTGGCTTGCGTCAGGTCCACTTTCCAGCTTTGTCCCAAATACCATGTCTTCTCCGCTGGATGGTCGTGGAGACTTAGGGTGCGATTCATGTGGAGAATCCGAAGAGAGGCCTGCATCACTCCATTTGCCGGAGCCGAGGGCGTCGTCCTGAGGCCCGTCGCATAGGCTATCATCTGTATCTAGAATTCTCCCGCCCGAGTGATCCGAAGCGCCTTCCGTTTCGGTCGAGAGCTGGCCACGTTCATCAACATGACACCTTCTTAACGACACATTTTGTTCGCCGGAAGTGAACCGCCGCCGAGACTGACTGCCGGCGTCAGGAATTGTAGAGCGGGTGGACTTTGCATCAGGTGCACCGACCACTTTTTGTGGATAGTCCGTTGGGACTTTCGACTTGGTCGGACTTGTGACGGTATGATCGCCAGCGGGAACTCTGCCAACATTAGAGATAATACGGGATTGTCCAGAAAGGACGGACGCTCCAGAAGAGTAGAAGCTCGTTAAAAGAGTCGCCGAAGGCACACTGGATTCGCCCGTGTGGTCTGCAATGCCCGGGGATACAGGACCCTCCTGGCTCTTTAGCGTGTCCTGCGCAGACGTTGGGCATCCATCTTCAGCCTCCCCAACATGGTGAGTTTCGTACGACGAAGCAAGGGGTTGTGTGTTAGCTTGTGAGGTATGAGTACCTATTACGTCGGCTGGGCGTTGTTGGGAGGCCAATTTTTCATCCAGCCCCGGGGATGGCATGGACTTCGAAATGTCTTTGTCGTCATTGCGATCCTGAGGTAGCGCACGTGGTCTTGGCATGCTTACGATCCGTAAGGGGCCAGGCGGGACCGGGCTCGATTGGTTGCTGAGGTGGGATGGTACAGTAGAAGAGCGCGAGGCACGTGGCCTTTCCGACATGGCAAGCTGGGACGCTGGCACTGAATACTCCTGTGCTTCAAACATGGCGTTTAGAGAGTCCCTCAACTCATCTAGCATTTGCCCTTGCTCGTGAAGAAGAATCGTGCGTTTATCCGGACTGACATTAACATCATACAAATGTGTGTCGAGGCGTATATCGGCAAGGATAAATGGGGACTGGGAGGAGTTAAACGCTCTGTAAACTTCATTGAATATCTTGGCGAGCTGCGGCAGGCCACAAGGCCGGCCATTGACGAAGAACATCTGTCGGTCAGGAGCGTGACGACCTTCGCCATGTGCGGGTCTAGAGACGTGACCCTTGACAGACACCAGGCTAGAACCGCGGGCACCGCCCCCTGGAACTAGCGATGATGTGGTAGGATGAAGTTCTAGGGTGAGATCCACGGGTATAAGGGCCGTCATTGATTTTGCGCCAAAGATATTGATGATATTCTCACGAACCGTCGTGTTACCTTTGGTAGAAAACAATACTATCGTTTTGCCCTTTGTGGGCTGATGGGAGACTGTGAATTTGACTCCGACCAGGATACATGCGTATTGGTTCAGTAGAGATATAACTCTGGACCACTCTCTCTTGATATGTCGCTGGAGCTCGCGACGGCGCACTGGGAGGTTGCGAAAGATGTCCTGGACGATAACAGTGGTGCCCTGTCTTGCAGGTACAACAGAGCTGCTCTCAAGGGCGCCTGAAGAAGCAAATCGCAACATTGCCCCTTTGGGCGCATCTTCAGGTACGCAGGTGATTATGGATAGCTGGCTGAGGGCTGATAGTGATGATAGGGCCTCGCCACGGAAGCCAAAAGTGCGGAGATCGGAAAGGTCGTCGTAGACAGAGAGTTTTGACGTGTAGTGCTTCAGGGCTATGGAAGCATGGCTGTCTGGGGCGATGCCTGAGCCGTTATCCTGGACCTCGACGGAATCCAGCCCCTGGTTTTTGAAGCGAACCTCTGTTCGATGATCAGTACAGGCACTAATACGCCCTGGAAAAATTGTGTGTGGATGTGAGGGAAGACGGGCCAGGTGAGAGTCTTGATACCTATGGTAGATGCACCGGCGTCCACGCTATTTTCGACCAACTCTTTGGCAACGGAGCAGAGGTCCACGATGACTTGGCCTGATTGTATGCGGTGGACCTTGAATGGCGAGTTAGCTGGGCTCAACATGTGAACAATTTAAGTAAAGTAGCCCGTTAATCACCGTAGAGTTGTCGATCGGCTTGATCGTAGCCATGATGCCGGGAGAGGTGGCAGACTGTTGTGTATGCACTCAACAAATCCAATGTCGAGGAGTCTGAGTGATCAAATCGTCGCAGTTTGATGCTGCTCAAGACATCGAGTCACTGGCCTAGCAGTATCAAGTTCAACTCGACTCTTTCTCAAAACCAGTGTCGGAATATCTACACTGTAATGCGAGCTTGGATGAGGGCGCGCCAACGCGTGACGTCGAGATTGTCGCGTCGGATGGAAGTCGCACTACGTTGTGTAATTACGGTGTATGAAAGTACATGTGGTATGGGACCCAGCTAAAGAATACACTGTACACTGGTAGTGTACAGAGTAGCGTGATCAATGCAGGGTACACTGTACTCAACTGAGCTTATGTCAATTCACGTTGTTACAACCACGCCGTTTGAACTACACAGCTGGGAGTGTACTGGTTAACATGCACAACATCCCAACAGACCATGTGGAGTATAGACACGACACTAGAGGGTACTCATATAATGTGCACTTAGTGTCTAGTGTAGTGTACTGCATTACACTAGCCTCAGATGTTCTCGTATGTACTCCCGTACAGTGTAGTGTCCAGCTGTTGGATGTGTCCACATTTGATGCTCTGCACTGCACCTGTGAGAAAACGCAGACCCCCACCCCACTACAAGCATCGTACGGATCGGGAGACCCACCTTCGTGTCCTAACTTATAGAGGAATTGGTCCGGCAGGTAAAAAGGTTCGTCATTCAACCGCACCCTCCGACGCTCTCTTGCTTTCGATCCACCTCTGAGTCCTTCGTTCACTTCTATCCACCATTCCCACGTCTTCGCAGGTTCCCTTCCAGGCCCACTCGGTAAGGAGCCTTACTCCATGAAGAGTCGGCCTTCCGCGTCTCGTAAAGACGCCGACAAAGCCTGCGTTGACCAGGGCCGGGTTCAAGACCTGCCCCTCGACCCTTCGCCGTCGTCGGCGACGCCGACGCCCTCGCCCTCGAGAGGTAGAGCGCGGCTCATACCGCCAGTTTCCCTGTCATCGACAAGGAGCAGGCGCTCCACGAACACCAATGGTTCTTCGGCGAAGAACAGCAATGGCTCAGCCAATCCAGCCGCCTTGGCCTCCAGTCGCGGCGACGCGGACACTGGTGCTAGAAGACCGGCGTCCATTGCCGGAACTACACGGAGGAGTAATATCCGCCACAGGCCATGGCCTATAACTTGTCTGACCCTTCTGATCGCGTCACTTGGCCTCTCGCTTCTATCCATAGTTCTCTATGCCGCTTCTTCCCACCAGCTCGATCCGAAAGGCTGTCGCATGTCATTCATGAGACCGAGTTACATACGATTCGACGACTTCGATACAGAGCACACACGTTTTGCTTCCAAGTACTCCCTCTACCTTTACCGTGAGCAGAATGTCAATGATGACAAGGTAAGTCTCCGATGTCATACCCCGCCATTGTTTCCGGCTTGCATCTACGTCAATCCTAACGAATCTGTAGTTGAGAGGCATCCCCGTCTTATTTGTGCCGGGGAACGCGGGGAGCTATAAACAAGTGCGCCCTATTGCAGCGGAGGCCTCGAACTACTACAATGACATGTCGAACAACATCGAAACCAAGATTGGCCGAGGCATCAGGAATCTCGATTTCTTCACCGTTGACTTCAACGAGGATATCACCGCTTTCCACGGCCAGACGCTTCTCGACCAGGCGGAATATCTGAATGAGGCTGTTCGTTACATCTTGTCTTTGTATATGGACGCTCACAGGTCGCCGCGTGATTCGAATCTTCCGGATCCGACTTCTGTCATTGTTGTGGGCCACTCTATGGGTGGGGTGGTCGCCCGCACTATGCTCACCATGCCGAACTATCAACACGAGTCGATAAACACGATAGTTACCATGTCCGCACCGCATTCTCAGGCTCCAGTGACCTTCGATGGGCAGATTGTCAGAATATACGATGACATCAATGCGTATTGGAGGAACGCCTACACTGACCCCCAGTCCAGTAATAATCCCTTGCGGGATGTTACTCTTATCTCCATAGCAGGCGGTGGCCTTGATACTGTGGTGCCGTCAGACTACACCAGTATCGAATCTCTTGTACCCGAATCCAACGGCTTCACCGTCTTTACAACGAGCATTCCAACAGTATGGACCAGCATGGACCACCAGGCGATCCTGTGGTGCGATCAGTTCCGCAAGATTCTCATACGCGCATTATATGATGTGGTTGATGCTCGCCAACCACCGCAAACTAAGCCCCGAGCTGAAAGAATGAGGGTTTTCAGACACTGGTTCCTCACTGGTCTGGAGGCTGACGCCCAGAAGTCGTTGCCTTACCAAAATCTATCCACGATCCTGGTTCTCGGTGACGATTCGAACACCACAAAGCAAGGAGAGCGACTTGTCTTGAGAGAGTTCGGCAGTAACAGGAAGCCATTCGCTTACTTGTTGCCCGTTCCCCCGCTGCCCGCAACTCAAGCCACTCGCTTCACACTCTTTTCGGATGGAACTTCTACCCACACAGGCGACCCCAAAAATGTGGATGTCTTCCTATGCAACGCACTGAGACTTCAGTCCGGACACCTCTATCCTCCGCTTACCTCTGTCATTGATCTGACCGGAGGGGCAAACGACTCGACAAGGTTCGCATGCAAGATCGCTGCCCCGGATACAAATCTACTACCGCAGTCAATCCGCTCATCGACGTACCCCTTCGTCCGTGATGGCGACGCGAAAGCCAGTCCCTTTTCGTATCTTGAGTATCAAGTTCGGGATCTTTTGGGCCATCAATTCATCGTCATACTTGACAAGACAACCATATCCACGCCCGGGTTTCTTATCGCTGAATTTGCTGACGATGCCGTCTCGACCCAAACTCAACAAATCAGCCTTTCAGCCCTTTTGGGTTTTGGTATGAGTGTGCGTCTGCCGTCAAGTCGACCTACTATGACCAATGTCCGCATCCCTTCAATCGAGTCAAGCCTTCTGGCCTATCATCTGGACATCGAGCCGCAAAAGTGCGGTCTCGGCAAGGAGCTGTTTGCTCCTCTTATTCGACAGCATGTGAGCAGGCCGCACGAGTCAAAATTCTTCGTCAATGCAACAAGGGTGGAGATTAGTATGCACGGTGTTTCGCCATTCGTGCCTCCTTCGCTTAGAGTGGATGACCACGAGAAAGGGTTGAGTTTTCAATTTTGGATTGACCCTACCTGCAGGTCCGAGGTCAACATCAACCTAACAGTGGACATCCTTGGGAGTCTCGGAAAACTTTACATGCGGTATCGAACTATATTCGCGGCGTTTCCTATCTCGCTTGTGGCCTTGGTAATGGCCAGGCAGTTTCAAGTGTACGACCACACTGGAATATTCATATCATTCGCCGAGGGTCTCGATCTGTGCCTCCGGGGCTCGTTTCCCATGCTCCTCATCATCCTGTCGCTGCTTTCGGTCACTGGCTGGCGAGGATGGGGCACCTGGACTATCCGGTCAACATTGGACAAGACGTCCGGGTTGGATTTTCATCAGAACGACAGCCTCACTGGCACTCGAGACCCGTTCTTTTGGTTTCTCGTTCCCCTCATAGGAACAATAAGTGTTGGAGTGTGCGTATGCGTACACTACATGGCACTCTTGCTGACGGAGGCCATGGCTATTGTTTTTGGTGCATTCAAGGCCCCAACCGCAATCTGCGAGAAATTCAGAGCCGTCTCGCCGGCAGACATCATCTCGCCCACTTCCAGGCAGCGTCGCATGGTTACTACGGGAATACTTCTCGTCCTCGTGTCCACGTTCGTCCCATACCAGTTCGCCTATCTCGTCGTTTGCCTCGTGCAGCTTGTTACGAATATTCGGGCTCTGCAATCTTTGTCATTCCCTACGCAAGTGGCAAGCCTCAACTTTTATAACTACACGCACTCCATTTTCCTTCTCATGCTCTGGGTTCTACCCCTCAACCTGCCTATTCTGGCAGTATGGCTTCGGAATCTGGCTGTACACTGGCTTACCCCTTTCTCGTCCCACCACAATATCATGTCTATCCTCTTCTTTATCCTCCTTGTTCAGAACATGACGACGGGAAAGATGGTGCCCCGCGTCACGACCCGTCTCAGCCATGTCACCACTGCCTTGTTCACCGGCACAGCCTTCTATGCTGGGGTATACGGCGTCTCCTATGCGTACTGGTTACATCACCTTATCCACTTGATCGCTGTCTGGCTAGTATTGGTCGAGCTATCCTCGGGGTCCTGGTCTCTAGCCGGCATCGTGGCTTTCTCTCAAGATAGGGCACTCGAAATTCGAAAACGCGGCAAGACGCCTTGATATGAAGCCCCAATACATGACGCGGCAACAAATTCCTCGTTATTCGAGTGTCTGGGTAAGGTCCAGGCTTCGTTCAGCTAGAGGTTTCCGGGTTTTCTTGACATCTAACCCTCTTCTACTCATTGGTCTCCTATATGGAATATTCTTCCTTTATGTGTGTGCTACGCATGAAGGAGCGCCCTGCATATCCACGGCGTTATTAGGCTGGGTGTGGTGATTTAATCCGGGGTTTACACCGAATGGAGTTTCCGGTCTAAGCTGAGCAATTGGTCTTGCGTTTCTGGGTGCTTCACTTCATCATGGTTTCACATGATTGGGAAACCAGCTTGCAGCTTGCCCTCCCCCAACTGTGCAAATTCACTCGCATAGGTTCCGGTTCTGCTACGACAGGTGGCCATGCTATGCATACTGGCAGGATCCAGTTCTGTGTGGGCGATAAAGAGAAGCCATTCAGAGGTCACAGAAGAGGAAGCATCCTGAGCCGGGTCTCAGTGATTGAGTGGTTGGCGTTGGCGCATGTTGTGGAGCGATCAGAAGTAACCTTATTCACTGCCTATGTTCTTAGTGTCTAATCATATCAAATGGCTTTGGCCCATGCGCCAACCGAGTCTTCTCTCACAGTAAGCATTTTGGCCGGAATAGTCCCCGAGATACATGTAGTGTATGGCCACTCGTGATGGGAGGGCACGGGACTGCGCGCCAGGACCCCATCGACGCCTTATTTTTGACTACAAGGCCGTTCTGCTGCCGCGTCCAACCGCAACGAACCTGTCTGGAAGGCCACAATCAGAACATGGTGTATAACGCACCAGACTGGCCCTGTGATACCGTAATCCCTTCGCATGTCCGATCAGGTGCCTCTGTGGAGCTTTACCCAAACGTGGGCAGATGTGTATTCAAACACTACCTAAATACTATCTATACATGTACTATATGCGCGCCCCTCTATCTATTCACCCTAGAAATCCCTGGGCTCTTCACTCCTCGCCCTCAACCTTCGTCTCCGCAATCGACTTTTGATGTGCGCGGTGAATGACCCATAAAGAAACCACGAGCCCAGTGACACTAGCGGCAAGCGTAGTTACGTAGGCAGAGCGATAGCACTCCAGACCCTGGAGACATAAACGCTGGCCATCAGGTTCGACTATACTATGGTTGTCATATACCTGTCCGTAGAGGAGGTTGAAGATGTTGCCCGCTATGGCCGGCGCCAGCGTCATGAAGCCCCAGTTCTGGCTCAAGCCATGTATACCGAAGGTCTCAGCAATGATGGAAGGGAAGACTCCAAATAAGAACCCATATCCCATGCCCGAAAGCCCGGACACGAGGAATATCAATTGGGGGTTTGTGATAGACACAGCACACATCTGGGCCAACGAGAAGACGAAGCCTGCAATGACGATGCACCAGAGACGATTTGCCCCAAGGACCTTGACAAGAAGATCGGAGCCGACGCCTGGGGTTCTCCTCGTAAGCTTCGGCTCACGGAGCGCATAGAGGGAAGGGGGTAAAGGATGAGTCTCACCACTCAGAAGCCTGCCTGCAAAGCTACATAGCGAGAGGATAGATACGTGCATTTGCTGATTCTTGACAATGAAACTATCATCAAGTGACTCGTCGTGATTCTTCCAGAGGGCCTTGGCTACATTGCCAATGTTGCTATCGGTTGTCAGCACCAGACTTCGGTATAGGGACTAGTTGAACGAAACCAGTAAGTCATACTTGATAGTCATGAGGCCAACACCCGAAAGAATTCCCAGGAGATAAAAGAGTTGCCAGAATTGGACGGTTGATAACATGCGTAACCCGCGGATGTCTATTCGATGAGAACGGTCCATATCAACACTGCTCTGCACAAGGATATCGCCGGGCAGCGAAGACATCAAAGAAGAGGATTCGCCAACTTCGTCGTCTTCGTTGGAGTCGCCGGGTTGAAATGCTTCGAACGCGCTTGGAGGGGAGGATGTGGCATCGGTTGGCAACGCTTCTACGTCGACCCGTGCGAGAGCAGACGGATCCGCGGCGAGCGGGAGAGCACAATGTGACATACCAGGTTCAGGATACTGCGCGTCGGGGCGGGTCGAGCCAGCACGGGCACTGGAAAACGAGGGTTTACGAGGAGGAACAATGGAGTCTTGTGTGGATGACAGAACCTGGTATGAGGGGTGGGGAAGGACTCGTAGGAAGAAGAAGCCCAGGAAGACAAGGCCCGACGTCCCACAGGCGAGAAGCATGAGAAAGGCGCTTGTGTCTCCCTTAAAAAATACGGCGCCTACAGTGGAGAAGAAGAAGGCGCTCAGGCCGAAGGCGGCAAGCGGAAAGGCGGTGGCGGTGCCGCGGTGGTGTGGCCAGTTGAGGGCTGACGTCTTCATGGCCGCGGTGAAGGCCATGCAGCCCCCCAGGCCAGTCAAGAAGGAGAAGAAACATAATAGGGGGACGGAACCGGAACCAACATTGAAAGCCTGGTGAAGCGGAAGATAGCCGACGGCTAAGAGGATCATGCCGATGATGACGGCCGGCCGAGGGCCACGGGCATCGACTAGTAAGCCGACGGGGACTCCGACCACGTACATGCCCATGTTGGCCCATAAACCGATAAGGTTGCTTTCAGTGGACGAAAGGCCCAGACGATCGGCGAACTGAGGGGCCCAGGCAGAATAGACGTACTGGCAGGAGAGCGTAGTTTTAGTTATGGTGGAAAGGAAGCACAAACAGGGCATTTCAATATGCGACAGAGGGTGGAGTGTGAACGAACATTCGTGCCACAGGCCAGCGACATGCCCGTTGCAGCGATGAGGGCCACAACTCGGGCCCGGTGCACATCGCGGTCCCTCATGGTGTTATCGCGTAGTCCCGCCAGGGGTGGTAGAGTTATCTATCGATGTTGTGCGACGGTTCCGGCATGCTGCTCGAAGGGCGATGTAGGTGTTGAAGGCACAGGGTAGTCTCACACCTTGCGATCTTTGCGCGATGTAAGCTTCCAGCGGTGATCGTTCTGGCTTTCGTACACTTCGTGGGCTTCGTGGTCGTGGGCTTCGTGGTAGTGTGGGTCGTGGTCGTGGTCTTCGAGGTCTTGGTGGTCTTGGTGGTCTTGGTGGTCGTGGGGTTCTTGGTCTCACCTGAGGGCACCGTGGGATCACGAGTTGTTACGGAATACTCCAGTCCCGTGCAGAAGCACATACCCGGGTATTACATGCATCGGGGGCATTCCAGTAGAGTAATGATATTGGAGCAGTAACCAAATTATCCTAGAGCAGTAATACGGACCAACTCACAGACCAGATACCTCCTTATACATAGTAACTATAAGGGGCAGAGCCCCGCAGCACTCCTAAACCAGGATAGGGACTAGCGTACGAACGTTCAGCGACCGGTCAGAGAACGGTCACCTAGGAAAACTCTAATAGATAACTCCGGCGCTAGTTATAAGTATAAATATAGGATAAAAGTACCTCTAAGTTTCTTAAGGTACATTAAAGTCTATTAAACACCCTATACCTACCTTCTACTCTCTAAATACTTATTAACTATATAAATATTTCCTTAAGATAGCCCTTAGCCTAATACCTACCTACCCTATTATAATTCTTTAATATCTATTATTAAAAGTTTCGAACTAGTATTATATTATTATAATAAACCCTTCCTACGAGAGTAGCCTAACTAATCGCTATACCCCCTAATATTATATAATATACGGACACCTAGTTAGAATCTAACCTATTAGAAATCGACCTAGAATAGGTCTAAGGGGTAATCCTCGAAGACTAATTAGTCGCCGACCTTTTACTAATAGACCCCTTACTAACGTCGCTACCTACGCTTAGTATAGCTAAACAATAACTATAGTAGTATATTAAGAAGCTAGAGGCTAATTAATACTACCTAAAGGAAGAGACCTAAAAAGCTTAGGACTAAACTAATACTAGGCTCCTCGCTATGTTAGTATAAGCCTTATCGGTAAATACTTAAGGAAAG
>JAXQGT010000193.1:0-14497 GCA_037040375.1 Basipetospora sp. M8501
CGCGCAGCTCTTCCTGATCAAGCTCACCATGCTGTTCAACGACCCGTACGAGCGCGCTCTGTCCGACTGCCTCTCGCGCCTCATGGTCAACCAGCGGGGTCTCTTCCCCCTCTGGCAGCTCCTTTACGGCAAGCGCTTCCGCACCGCCAAGGAGATCGTCGAGCTCAAGGTGCGGTGGGGCGTCACGCACATGTGGCGGCAGGCCCGCGCGAGCCGGACATCGGGGATCACGGTGTACGGCGTGCCCATCCGCGAAGTCGGCCTTGGGAGCCGCGAAGGGTGGGGGCTTGGGCGGAAGCAGTTGATCCCCATCGAGAAGGTCGTCATGGCGGAGAGCGTCAACAGGGAGCTCGAGCTCCACCGGCACGTGCGCCAGATGGCGGTCTGGGGCCTCTTCGACTGGAATACGGGCAGGCGGCTTGTGCCGACGGAGGAGGAGATGTACATCAGCGACGAGGATAATGCCCTGGTCGACGTCGACACGGGCGGGATGTACAAGATGCGGCACGCAAAGAAGAAGCGCTGGGACACGCTAACGCATGAGGAGAAGGAGGCGATCCGCATGGAGGAGCGCCTGGAGGAGATGTTCGCCGTAAAAGTCGCGCGCTGCGTCCCGGCCGTTGACGCGGAGGGAAATTCGACGACCCACGAGGCCCAGGGTGGCTACCCCGTCGTCAGGATGACGAACCCGGAGAACTACGATCTGCTGTGGGAGTTTAGGCGCGGCTGGACGTGCAAGCACCTGGACAAGAAGACCAGGGCGGAAGCGATCGCGGAGCTGCCCATGTACGAGAGGCAGCCTACGGCGGAGGAGCAGAGGAAGCTCGAGCAGGAGGTCAAGGACGGACTCACGAGGGCCGAGGATCTCATCTCGGAAGACTTTAGGTTGAAGGCCCAGGCCTGGGCTCACTACAGCGAGGATGAGCTGGACTTTGACTACGACGGGTATCTCGCTCAGCATGGTCTGGCCGTTGGTCAGGACAACGATAACGCCGATGACGCCGACGATGACGACTACGATGATGAGGGAGACGAGGAGTTCGACAGCGATGAGGGCAGTGACGGTGAAGATTGGTATGGGTGATGGCAGCGGAGATGGCGTCAATGACAATACGAGCTCAGGCGGCGGCGGATTTCCATGATCACGCGGTTCCAGGTGGTGCCGGCGGTCCTGAAGGATCGGAAGACGGGGTATTCATTCAACGACGGAGACTTTGACAGCGGCGTGTCTACGGACGGAATTACTGACCAGGTGAAGGCTCCGATGTGGGACCGAGCGTTGGTTTCTGGAAAAATGACTTTGCCGGCCTGGGATTCGATGATGATGATGATGATGTTGGTCACGATGACGATGGCGCTGGTATCATGGAATAGGGACATGCCAGTTCTATATGTACCGGGGTTGATGCATCGATTGCAGACCATGTATTCATCCGACATCTCAGCGTGTTCTGTTGTTGACCCTAGGACAAGCCGAGTCTCCTCCTCTGAGACACCTTTCGTTTCCCTGTTTTCTATGATTGACTACATACCCGTGTAATCTACCTCTATATTTAGATACTGATAGGCCGGGTGGGCTAGAGCTGAACACTCGGCCCTTGACTATCGACTGCAGAGTCGGTGTAAACTGGAATCGTTCCTCTTCAAGAGCGAGTTGTATTCACGTTCTCTGTACTGGCCCTTGCGCTGGCTGATAGTCACGGAAACAAACCTGCGCGGTGGTTGTGCTCCAGAAGACAGGCTTGTATTGCTTCTAGCATCGGTCTCTACAGTAGCAACGCAGGCTAGTGACGTTGTTGCCCTGTTGGGGGTGCGAAAGGCTGGGGGTGCGACTCTCGCTCCGCCAGAGGGACCAGTTAAGAAAAGGGTTCGGGAAGGCGGAAAAGACAGATCTGATATAAGTATAAATACGTGGAGAAGAGTATACGCTAGAAGCCTTTAACCAGGTTGTTCCAGGGAGAGCCTTAGGCATATGTTGCCCATATTGTTGAAATCTACATCACCCATCCAGTAGTCCCGCCCAACCCTTCGCCGGGGGTCCGTTTGGTCCAATCACATAGGTCCATACTTGCGAGGTCAGGAATCCAACTTATATAAAGGATAGCTGGAAAGGTACAGATCAAGTCGGCAAGCAGACATGATCGAATATAGACACATGATGGTAGTCAGATCAAAAAAGGAGCGGAAGCGTCGAGATATCGAAAGAGAAAACAGCCAAGGAAACGCGCAAGGTTTGATAGAACAGAGATGAGTTTAGGGAGTTTTGGGCAAAAAAGGTTCTATGACCTTTTTTAACTTTTGAGAGAGGGCAAAAGACCGCTCTTAGATAGACGGCGGAAAAGGAGGATTAAAACAGGTGAAGAAGAACGACTTAACAACAAGATAAAAGGGGAGATCCACCTCTCGACACAATCGAAACATACAACTCGCCCTGCTCCCTCGACAACCAACAACAGCAACGATGGCAGAGACAACAACAGCAAGGCCGCAAGAATCGCTGTACACATCCCTTTCGCTATGCACCTGCCTGCCCCTTGCCCTGACCTTCCGAAGTAACCATGCCTCAAGCAGGAAAGAGAAAAAGAAGAGTTCTGAAATAGGAAAGAAACAGTAAAAAGACCACACGACACCTTGACTCTACCCCCACTGTAGGAGGAGAGATAGAACAATCTAGCAACAAACGACAAAATCACCCCTTCCCCTCTGAACAGAGACCGTAGCCGCCAATGGCTGATACAAGCAACTCCGGAGCTCCCGCCATTTGGTCCAGGTATCGTACCCCTTTATGCTTTGCTTTTCCCCTTCCCCCTTTGTCCAGGTTTTGCGGGTTTTTTTTCTTTATCTTTCCAGCCAAATCCATACGGTCCCTGTGTTCCAATACCGAAGAACTTGCCAAACATTGTTGATATCCCCCCTCCGAAAAGAAAACAAGAAAACAGTATGAAAGACTACTAAACAATCGGGGATGGAAACGATCGACAGAAATCAGGAAAGTCAAACTCTAGGGCAGTATCGTGACAGCCTGACGGCTCTGGTGAAACGTTGAAACGAGGTCGCAAGTTCTGTTCCGAATAATTGTTTCGCCCATTCGCGTTTCCAGTCCAGTCATGGCTCTAAAAGAAGGCCGACGGCATATTGACAGTACCGCTCGGTACATGGGGTGGCTGTATGTATGTATGTGTATCCGGGGTGGGAGATCCCACCACCCATCACCCGAGTGCCCAAAGTTGGGCATGCTTCCACATCTGGGCATTGAGTGATTCCACTCTGGCAACGCGATGCTTAGGCAGGAGACTTGCTCGGGGGACCACCGCCGTTCTGGCGGGCGTCATTGCTCACGGCGAGGCTGCCCATGCCAGCGGAGAGGAAAGAGAATGGGTCATTCTCAGACTGGTTGTAAAAGTTGTTGGATGGACCAGCAGAGGCAGGCCCATTGGTTGCGGACTGGAACGCAGCCTCGGCAGCACGGCTGTCGAAAGGCCCAGCAGAGTGGGCTCCAGGGCTAGGGCCAAAGTGCGTGTTCAGCGACGGATAAGGCGCAGCACCTCCACCGATGCCGGATGGAAGGGCGTAGGTACTGGGCGGCCCACCGAAATGGTGGCCGTAGTTACCGCCCGAAGCGAAACCACCAGGAGCAGGGGAGGCGAACGGACCATGACCGCCGGGCCCACTGCCCATCGAGGACTGACTCATGGGGTAGTTGGAGCCGCCATCCATAGGCGAAGGGAAGCCAGAGTCAGCTACAACGGCAGCCCCCGCCCTGCTGGCGCCGCAGCGGAGACAACACACATTCTTGGCGAAGTTATGATAGCCGCAAACTTCATTGCCGCACTTCCAGTCACCAGCACGGAATGGGACCACACCACTTCCACCCATGCGGCCACCACCGTGACCCATGGGGCCATGGTGTCCCATGTGCTGAGGAGGGGGCATCATGGCCGGGGGCCCATAGCCATAGCCATAGCCCATGTCTGTGGAAGGACCAGCAGGGAATGAGCACCTGAAGCATGCCGTACGACGCTGGAAGTTCGAGAAGCCGCACGAAGGGCAAGTCCAGTCGCCAGGACGGGGTCGGTTCTTGCTCGGCGGGAACGGGGTAAGAATCTCAGCAGCACGGTCGAGCACACGGCTGGAAGACGGAGAGACCTCAATGGCCTTCTCGTTGAGGGCTCTTCCGTTCATGCACAAGCTCTCCGCAGCCTGGCCAATCCGAATTATGTTAGTAATTGCAATCACCACAAAGAGGACATGAGAAGGCCAAGGGGTATCCTAGCGCAGTGGGAGTATCATCATACCTCTTCATGAGATGAGAAGACAGCGAAGCCGGTGCCGGTAGGCTTGTGCTGCTCGGGCGTGCGCAAAGTCCAGAAAGCAATGGGTCGACCGCCAAACTGAGTGAACCAGCTCTCAAGCTCGGACTGGGTGGTATCATGCGGAAGTCCAGACATGTGCAGGACTTTGCTGCGTTCCGAGAGGAAGGCACGGACATCGGCCCGAGCATCCATGGGCCGGGTGAGGACATCGGGATGCTCATGGGGGGGCTGAGACTTTCGGATCAAACCCCGGAGGACACGAGCAAGAGTCACCGCCTCCTCCATGGCCCGTCGAGGACAGGCAGGAGCCAGGGCCTGGAGATGGAACGGCAAGTTATGCTTGATGGGAGCGCTGGTCTGAACCGGCTCGACCTCGAGGGCAGCACATATGTTGCTCAGCATCGACGGGCCGAATGGCAAAGACTCCGGGTGATGTTGCTGCCAGCGCTGGTATTCGGTACGCAGATCAAAGGTACGCGAGTGCTGGAGGTAAGGAGGGAGAACCACAGCCTTGTCTCGAGCCTCACGCGGGAGCTGGACGCGCAAGTCCCAAGAGTCAAGGGTGACGAAAACGAAGTCGAGGTTCTGCGACGTAAGGTGCTCGTTGGCGAATTGGTCGAACCGGTTGATCGCATCTCTAAACGTTCCGGCATTTCGTACGTGTTCCCATGTGAGAGTCGTTAGGCTCGCTAGAGAAAGGAGTTAGAGTTAGCAAAAATAATGGAGCTTGCGATGGAAGACTGCGGCCCGCAGCCAACTCGCTAGTCTCGAAGGCATTGGAAAGGACAGGAAGTTTGAAAACGAATCGGACTTACTGCAGAGAGGAGTGATGGGAGTGTTCATCGGCTTGACGAGCACACTATCCCGAGCAACCTGTCCGACGGCAAGGTTAGCATGACAGGCCTTTCTTGCAGATGCATGAATGGTAGTTCAGGCGAGGAATGAACCACGACACACCTCATCAAGCGACTTGGCATCGAGAAGTATCCATCCTAGCTCGATGACCTCGGCTGAGTCTTTGGTCACATAGACGCCATGCTCATCGCAGGTCGTAGCCACGTGAATGACTACGTAGCGGTCGATGTTGAGCTGGGGGGAAGACTGGGCCGACATCTTGTTGGTTTCGGATGGGAAAAAGCTCGCGTAGGCGTCGAGGAAGTTCTCGTGGGCAAAGAAAGGAGGTCGATGGAGGGACCTCGGTTCGCTAGAGACGACTTCGCGAGGAGAATGGTGACGGCGTTACTGGGGGACCTGGCTAAGAATGCGTCGACGTTCGCAGTGCGTCGAGAAGGTTGAGGGATAATGGGCGAGATGACGGTATCCAAGACTCCGAGGAAAGGATAGGAGTCAATGAGGAAATTTTCCCAAGTAGGTCGACCGCGACTCGAGTGGTAGTGGTCGAAAATGTAATACAATGATTCCCGAGTGGGTGGTACTCGAGAATATTGCTTCAGTGAAGGTTGATGAGCACCAAAGGGGGTCGGATGTAGGTGACTCGATGAAGCTTCCAAGGCTCGAAGGAAAGGAGGAGCCAAAAAAAGTTCGAAACGAAGCCGGGACTGGAGACTGCTGATAGGAGCAGCAAGCGGCCTGGGAGGCTCCTGTGGGGCGGCTCAGAAAAAGAATGGGTAGGTAAAATAAACGGCCCAGACGCAAAAAATGACCAGACCAGACTCCTGCTTGAGAAACGACAACGAGCGCGTAACTGATATGGACTGCCAAGTAGATGAAGGGGTAAGGGAGTGTATACAAATGCTAAGGTGTGCAGGTAGAGTCGATAGTTAATATGCACTCGCCTCGAGATGTTGACGAGAGGTTTCGGGGGGAAAGGGAGAGAGGGAGACGTTGAAGATCAATAGGTGGAGGCGTGGAGAAACTGCAAGCCTAGCACAGCCAGTCTAAGGTACGTAGCGTAGTGTAGCTTACCCGTCGTGCAGAGACGTGAACAGGAAAGCAGGGGCGCCCCGAAAGCAGTGACGAGGCCACGTCCAATGCCTGCCCCAAGCTGCAACTGCGAGCACTAGAGAGGTACGTACCTGGTATAAACGGACTTCATTGATTTCAATTTGATCAAGCCATCACCGTCAAGCACAGTTGTATCATGATCCAATATTCAGCAAGGGTATTATTTCATATCACGGTGACGCCTAGAATGATTAAGCTGCGCTCGAATTGATCTGTCCAGTCGACACCGGACTGAAATAATACACTTCACGCATTATCAATGGTGATGTCAAGTACGCAGCAAGTGGAGATCATGTCGACGCGCAGCAGAGCTTGAGTCCCAGGTGCATCTTCGACACAATTGGAACGAGATGTGCAGCAGACCGGTTTGCGCCCCGATAATCCAATGGTTCGTGTTCTATGTACCAACGGCATGTAATGGTCGAGAAATTGGGGCAAAATGGAGCCGACCAACATCAGAAAACCCGTCGCCTTGGTTGGGAGATGCGCCCCGATTTTTCCGGGCTACCTGAAGCGAGAATTTGGCATGTTGGAGGAGTTTACGGTTTGGTACAGGCCGGGCATAGCTATCACAGTTAAGCTGACGATATTGCCTCATAAGCTGAGGTTTTCGAGCATTACAGTGTGTTTGATCCGATTCAGGGCGTGACTCCCCACTGCTTAGGACCTGAATTAGCAGTGCTTCTTGTCTGGAAGTGCTACTGGAAGAACGGATACCGTCGATGATACATACTGCCGGCATCTATGGATACGGGAGACAGGGCTGACCACTTGAGTCTACTCATTGACCATACGTGCCCTGCAACGGTGAACCACTGACGTGGTCCCGCGCTTGAGCAGCATCGAACTCAGCTGTCTCCACAGCCTACCTACCTTCCCCATCGGTGAGAGAAGATCCTGAACACAAACTCCTCTGACGGGAACCTGGAGGATAGACTGCACTTATCCATTACAAGTTTCCGTCATACTGACCACTCCATGTGTTGTTTCGATACCATAATCTACGGAGTACGTGTACCCAGGGACATTTCCCTTACTGTTCGAACAACTGTAAACCGGCAGCTGGAAGTCTCAAGCTTCGGCGCAGTCTTCGGCGCGATGATGAGTTGACGTGCTCGATTTATACGCAATTTAATACAGCAACTTTTACTAACTTCAGAGCCTCGAGCCAGAAGTCTACCGTAAGATATTATCAATTCATCAACAAGGAGATTTGGAAGCTATCGATATCTCCAAGTGTAGTTCGGATGCTATTTCTGCCTGTTGCTAGTCTACTGGGATATCGCATCAACCCTATGTTCCTGACACCTGATGATGCAGGCGATCTTCTGCTCCGTAAGGAATACAGTCCCGAACGTGACAGTTTCGCACATCACTCGGTAGCTCGCGGTCCTACTTCTTCTCGGCAGCAGTTAAACTGATGGCGTACCTTCCCGAGAGAGGCCGGGTGGTGTAGAGGGGTTGGCAAGCGTGAAGCCACTGTCCAGCACCTAATCTGCCGTTGTGCCCGCACACCAACCCTCGAGCAGCCCAGAGGATGTAGAGTACCGGAAAACCCCGATCACGTCTCCGTCATCCTTCCAGATGCAGCTGCCGCTGGAAAGCCATATGCTGCAATAGTCACCATCTCCACCCCAGTTGAGGTCTTTACGAAAACTCCTGCGCTGGTAAACACGAAGGCGTCCGACTGTGGCAGGTACCTCGAGCTTATACTCACACCCGGGCGCAGAGTATCATACGCGCTGATATCGGGGTTCCCAGCGGTAGGGTCAGTTCGCCTATGAGCCTTACGCTCGGAGGGCCGCCCCAATTCATCCTCGTACAAGTACGTGGTGAGAAATCCAGCAACCTTGTGAGGAAGGCGAAGGATCTCTGTCCCCTCTCCTCGAGAACCACCACGGCGTAAGTATCGTGGTACATGACCTCTGTAATCGGAACCCCCAGAACATCAAAATGTGATCTGAGTAGTTCAAACAAAGGGCTCCAACCTCGAGTTCACGATAGTTAAGGTCGAGGGAAATGCGGGAGTTTCAAGGCGACAAAGATTCAACCCAAGGCCTAGAGCTCTTCTGGCCACTTCTCCCGACCACGAAGAAGATGGGAAGGCCCGCTACAGTTTTTGGGTGGGGCCTGTGCGGCATCTCGTCCACCACGAAGATGAGAAAGTCGTCCTCAACAGCGAGCCCGTGCGTCCGTGGGAAGATGTTGTAGAGAATTTTGCAATCTTCTCTACTATCCCAGAAGAACTCTGGGCTTTGGCGGAGATTGAACGACAAGACTGAGTGGCGGAAAGACAGAGTGGCAGACCGGCCCATGCTTCTCAAGGGTCTGCGTCCACAACGGGGGGCGCTATCCGCCGGCAGAGACATGGAACAGGTTGTCTAAGTTTGACTGACAGTTAGTATCTCGCTCCTGTTGAGGACGAATTGGGAAGACGTTACCAACTCGAGCTTATAACTTCTCATGTGCGAAGGCGAGGATGATTTTCCCAGCGAGGGTGAGTGTCGCCGGTCTAAACACGGCCAACTGCCTGGGAGTTGCCTCCTCGACGGTTGGGAGGACCTTTCGTCGGTCATTCCTTGGGGTCTGAAAGTTCATCACCTTCACTGGGGTGACGAGAAGGATTTGGACGAGGTTGGCGTTCCCTCAATGAGCTCAAGTAGCGGGAATGGCCGGCAGGGAAAATTCGACGGGTTCCATTTTCGCTTGTTGAGATATTGAAGAAAGAAAGAGCAAAGTAAGATGGTTGATTTGGTGTTGCTTGAAGATGAGAACGAACAACAGAATGACCGAAGAGGAGGAGTGCTCGCCAACTGGGGACAGGCAAGATCCTTGAGGTGTTAAGAAGCTAACTAGGGAGGTGTTGACGAGCAAGTACAGTAGTGACTACCTTTACCTAACAGGCGCGTATTGTTGTGACTACCCTAAGATGAACAGACACTGGAGCTTGGCTGCGGAAGGGTGTTGACGAGCAGGTGGGTAGTGACTACCTAGCAGGCGCATCTTATTGTGACTACATACTGTAAGACGCCCGTCTTTCACAGTGTTGTTTGTGAGAGCTCTAATATGCTCGACTCACTGGAAATATCAATACAACCGCCGTGGAGCGTTTCGTCTTTCCGGAGGCACTTGCAGTCCATGGGTTTCAGTGGGTTCGTGAAAGGTGAGGCGTGGAACTCAGGAGGCAGACCCCGTCTTGAAACCCGCCGATGCGACCAGGCGCAGACACAATAACCTGGAGTCATAGCGGGGCAACTTTTGAGTATTCACAGCATTGCAGTTAATCGTGAGGAGTTGAGGTTCGTGATCCGACTCAAAGTTTAAGGGCGACGGCGAAGACCTGGCCTCGACCAGGCGAGCCGAAGTGTATCTGCCCGACCTTTGCTGCACTGAGCCAAGAGTTGCAGGAAACCGTAAGATTAAGTACGGTAACAGGTTTTGTTTGAGGATCAAAAAGAGGACGGCGTTGGAGCAAACTACCTTGACAGCCGCCTAGTAATGGGGATGCTCCATGTGAGAGGCATTGATCTGGTGGGACTGGATCGAGATGAGAGCGCAGGTGGCATTCCACGCTGACAGGCCGAAGCCTGGGCGGTGACTCGCAGCCGGCATATTGTAGAACAACGCGATACCGAGCGCCTAATTGACCAGAAGACCATGTATGAATGTCCACGTAGGGACCCGCGGCGAATGGTTTAATGGACCCGGGTACTCCCTGGAGCTCGTCAAATGGACGGGTGTCGTGGATAGTGGAACCTTAACGCTGATGGCTATGCAGGGGTGAGGATGTCAGTGTCACAGTGCTTTACAGTGTTGGCTTGGAGGACACTGGAGCTCACCGAATCGGCAACTCGATATTGATATTACGTAATACAGAAATCGCCCAGTAGGCGGTGCGTGGTACTGTGAATCTAACGCTTGGTGCCCACGGTCAAGTGTGCGTGTGGCACCATACGTCATCCGGAACTCAATGGGCAGTCGCTCAGGTTGACAAGAATCCTCAATACACGCTGGTTTCGCCGACCGACGGTGCACTTATGACATTACAGTGTACACAGTTGATGTACTTCGTAGACCGCTTCCAGTCGTAAACGCCGTTCATGACATTCTGACTTTTCAAACCAGTCCCGTCCAGTTTGAATATAATTCCATCAAAGACGCATCTTGCACGTTATTGACTGCTCCCTGCGAGCTCTATCCAGTACGAACGACCGTAGCTCGAGCCTATCCAAGCCCACCACTACACCTGTTTGCTCCAGAGACGATCCTAAAGCTTTCTATACTTTCACACCATCCTGGGATTTGATATCAAACATGGGGTTCTTTTCAACGGTTATCATCATCATTCTAACACTCTTCCGTGCGTCATCTGGTCTCTCCTTGTTAGTATCGTCGGTTGCTAACCACCTATCCAGTCCCCCCCATCGGAGTCTTTGCGGTAGCAGGATGCGGTCTTGGTCAGTGACACACACCCCCTTCCTTAGGCCCCATAGAAAGGTTGATTGGCTAACAACACGAACGCTTTCCCAACAGACCTCCTCATAAACGTCTTCCTAACACTGCTCGGCTTCATCCCCGGAACCATTCACGCATTCTACGTCCTATACGTCTACTACGACCGCCAGGAGCAGGCGAAGTCGGGGCTCCCAGTGCCTGAGCGAGCGCCTGGTGTCTTCAGCAAGCGCGTGCAAAGCGGCGGGTACCGGGGATACGGGACGCTACACTAGACGGTATACGCCCGAGAGAATGGAGCCGATGTCCAAGAGGTTGGACTCACCCGCTATTGATGTGATGGCCTCATCTGTTCGGCTTACTCAGTGGTGGGTGCGAGACGTGTAATGTTCTCTGGGAAGGTTCTATAATAGGGGCATTGCTGTGTGTTTACTCAACTTACTTGGTATGCAACTGGGACCAACCGCATGCTGGCATGCGATAGAGACAACTCTACGTTGCTTCTCACGAGACGTCGCTCAATGCGGTTCGGCAATTTTGGGAGTAGCGTAAGAGTTTCTCTCGACATTGTGACTGCCGCAGCTGGAGGAGACTGGTGAGAGATATTGTCGAGTAATCAGGGAGTGACCAACGACATGGAGTCAACAATGGTATGGATAGAATATATTGATAATGGATTATCACCTCCAAGTCGTCCAGCCGGCGGAACAGGCTCGGTAGAAACCACTTTATTGTTACTACGGGGGAGGCCTTCGCTCTCCCTAATGGGCGAGGATAGATTTCACGGGCGTAAATGTGTGATCAGTAGCACGTACACAGGCACGTCTGTAATCCACTTCTTATTGATCCAGAAGTACGTGATGAAGACAATCGACAGCGCAGCGAGGACCTGAGTGCCGGCATACTTGCCGTCCTCCAGGAGCGGGATCACGCTCTTGCCGTCAATCTCCCTCGTCAACCCGCTCGCACCAGACGCGATCAGGTCCGAGCAGTCGAGCACCCCGTCGCGGATCCGCACCTCGGCCGCGAGAAACTCGTCCATATCAGCCGTCTTGAGGACCT
Source organism: Basipetospora sp. M8501 (assembly GCA_037040375.1). Lineage (NCBI taxonomy): Eukaryota > Fungi > Ascomycota > Sordariomycetes > Microascales > Basipetospora > Basipetospora sp. M8501. Next base: position 11,793 of record JAXQGT010000193.1, read on the forward strand.
CGCGTCTGTCGGACAAGAGCGCCGCGCAGAACAACATGGCCCAGACGAGATCCTCTTCATTGCCCGGGGCCCTGCCGGGGGGGTTGGAGGACTTTCTCGACGTCCTGCGCCGCCCGCATGAGGAGCCGCATGTCTCTGGCAGTGAAGCAGGCCTGTGTCGCCTTCCCGGTCCGCTGTAGTTTGTTACAAAGCGCCATCGGGAAGTGGAGACCCTGTCGGGTCCTCAGATGATCCCACACCTCCCGCGTCCGGGATGCAGTTAGCCGGAAATATCTCCTTCAGTCGATTGGGCTGGTCCTCGATGTGCTCGTACACCTCGCTCACGCCTGCGCAGAGCACAGGGATGGGGGAGAAGTAGAAGCCGTCTGGCCTGAGGAGGAGAAAGGCCTCCTACATAAGCCCGAGGAGTGTGGTGTTCATACAGAGGTCGCCGAGATGATACGTGTACTTGGCGCTGTCAATGTCGTCGACTTGGGTGTGCTTGCGGATGTACTCCCGTCAGTTATCGATGCTCTGCCCTCGGTTAAGTTCTGTACCCCAAGAAAAAAACATTTTATAACACACTCACATCCCTGACCCGGCCCTGACTCCTCATCAGTATGGACCCCGCTGACAACCTGGCTCACTCTCCTAGAGAGGCATGGGAGGGGTGGAACCCCGGCCCAAGTGGTAACCGCGGAAAGCGATCTCGAGGTCCACGCTCTGCGCGCGCGACATCTTGTTGTCCAGATGCGCACCTCGCTCCGCGGGAGCCGGCCGCCTGTCCTCAGACTCGGGGGACGCGCCGGACACCATTTGCCCTCGCTCCGGGGTGAGCTGCTGGCCACTGTTGAACTCCGGTTCGTTCCCGTGCTTCTCTTCCACGCCTCCCAGTGCCCGGATGGTCTCATCTTCCGTACCCTGCGCCAGAACAAAATTCCCATCCTCGAACTCACCGGTGTTTACGAGCACCTTCCTCCATTCTCGGGCCTCGTCGGGCGAGATTAAGTGCTGTGCCAGCGCCTCCGTAATCAGGTGCTCAGCGAAGAAAGGCCTGTCGTCATACACACTATCGTAGTCCTCGTCGTCGTCTGTGTCTGCGTCGACAGGGGCGGCGGCCCCGCTACCGCCTTCCCCGCCGTGGAAGAAGAGAACGAGAAGCTCGGCCGCGGCAGTCGCGCGGAGGGCGCGGCCCAGCGCCCACTGTAGCTCTAGGAGGCCTCCGTTTGGTAGGGGAAAGGTTTCCGGGTCGCAAGCGATAAGTCTGATTACATCACCACTTACGAGGCACCTACGATGGCCGTGGGTCCGGCAAGTACGAGCATCTACTATGCCGCGGTATGTTTCATCATAGTTAAACACTCGGTCCTCCGCTGTGTCGGGGTTCACCCAGAAGAACTGGACGCTGAGAGAACCCTCTGGGCCGGGGAGGAGAGGCCGGAACGCAATCTCGCCCCTGGCAAGGCGGTCATGGACCCCGATGTCAAGGGATAGGAGATTTACGCGAATGTTCTCGGGCACCTCTAGGATGCGCATAAGCTCTGTTATAAGGGTGGAGGGCCAAAACATTGAAAGCGCCGCCCAAAAGTCTCTACGGCGGTGCTCGTTGTGCAACACATAATCAGGAACGATGTGCGCCATTTGCACACCCTTCCCCGTCGCCCCGCTGAGTATACAGATCGCGAGGTAAGCCCCTCTAGATATTAGAGTTAGTACTAGCGAATATATTATAGTGGGGGAAGGCGTAGCATCATAGTCTATTGTTAGTGCCTTACCACGATTCTCTGCGCAGTCTTAGTCTCTTCGGTACGTCCTGAGACGTCTAGCTGGGAGCGCAGCGTGACCGTTTGTTTCCCTAAAGGAATCGCAGGTTAGTTATGTACCGCGAAGGGAGCTAAGCAGACACAACGTACAGCCATCTAAGATACTGCTGGCGAAACTTCCCATCAACTCCAGCTCATAATATACATCTCGACGTCCCCCTGGCTGAAGTTCGCCACGTCTTCCTTGGCCATAGTGCAGATGACGCCTATCGAGGCCAGGATGCCTAGACACCTCTTTTTCACATCCGCAAGTGGCTTGCCAGAAAGTCTCGTCTGCCTCTCAGTTTCCCCTTGGGAGCCTCTCCCAGAGCCCGGCGTATAGCTCCGCCTGATAGAGGCTCAGTTTAGTGGAAGGAACTTCCGCTGGGGCGGCTTCGAGTCGAGATCTGATAGGGGGAACTTCCTCCGCGGAGATGGTCTGATCAGCGTGGGGGGCAGGGGTGCCGGTTGCGTTCGATGGCGCGGCTCCCGGGGAGCCGGACTCTTTCTGTCGCCGCCGCTTCGCGCTTGTGTCGGCAGCTCCCGCTGCCGAGTGGTCTTCGTTGCCCGATGCCTGTCTCTTCGCCCCTTTGCTACGACTGGTCCGGAATATGTCCATCGACGGGTCGGGCTCGACGGGCCCAGAAGAGCGTGGGCGTCGCATGTTGGGTGGCGGGGTGGTTCTGGGGGATCTTGTGGTCGGGCTTAGGGCCTGGACCTTTCCGTTGGGCTTCGCTGGGGCCGGCGCAGAACGCGATAGGTCTCTGGGTTGTCGAGGGCTTAGACACTGAGTGGTGTGCTTGGTTGGGTGGGGTGAGTAGAGAAGAGTAGGCGTCCGCGGTGTGTTCTCGTCGGCGCTCTCGTTCTTGAGTCTCGGAGAGGCTGGGGCTGTTGGACTCGTGCTGAAGTGTGACAGGTGTTCTT
>JAXQGT010000194.1:0-15137 GCA_037040375.1 Basipetospora sp. M8501
CATCCCATTCAGGGTTGGAGATGATGGCTTGCGCTATGTGTAGCGCTGTGGTTTCGTCATTCGCCTGGAGGGCTGCTTGGAAAAGCTCCACAGATGCCGAAAAGGAGAAGGCTTCTGGGCGGATGTGTTTTCGTACCTCGTCACCACGGCCGCCAATTATTGTTGAAACCATGCATGATAGACGTGCGGCATCAGTTGTGGTGCTCAGCTTCTCGAAGTCGAGGATCCCAAGGCAGGCACAAACAGGAAGTGCTGAATCAGGCGGTTCAGGGGTTCGAGAAAGCGGATTGCTCGTTGCCCAATAAACCCTTGCCCACAGTGATGAGGCAACGGCGGTTGATTCGTCGAAGAAGAATGATAAAGCGCTTGATTGATTGCTCGGTGAACACTTGGAGATATGGTATGGCAACGCTCGTACAGCGTAGAGGTGAAGTCCTTGGTGACCTATCATAAGAAGCGGCGTAACCGTTCTCCATGGCTCCTCCTGATTCTGCAATTCGGACTCGTACTGTAAGAAAGTGTCCCTGAGTACTGCGATCACCTTGTCCGACTTGAGGTACGCCAGACAAAATTCGGCAATTTTCCCGTGAACCCCGTCCGTAAGGTCATTCCATACGTATGTACCATTGTCTGTATTGTCCATAAAGAGGCTTTGAATGTTGTGGTTGATGGCTGCCTGACCATCCTTGAAGTCAGTGAACATTCGAAGCCAAGTCCTCAGTTGCAGCCCAGCTACCGTTGGGTGATGAGATGGTACATCCTGATCCGATAAGCCTGATGTCGTTCCGTTGACCCCATCATAGTGCTTGAAAACCGTGGCAAGCTCGTCGAGGCTCAGAAGGCGATGACTACAGAGAAGCCAGCTCAAAGCCCAGCAGAGCCGGTCAGAATCTCTATCGGCCCTGATAAACTTGTCCAGGGCTCTTTCAGGAGTGTCGGAGACGGAGATAAGCGACAGGAGGCGTGTGAACTCGGAAAGGGATTGGCTTGACGGGTGATCCGGCCAACCTGTGTGAGCAGAAAGAAGGCGAAGTATCGCTTGTAGACTGGGTGGATCCATCCCAGACAGCCTGTCCAAGTGCCACTGGATTTGACTTCTCAGGGGCCCGTTTGGGGGAAACTGAGTCGACTCGCGAATGGAATCGCGAATCTGTGATGTAGAGTCGACGGCGAGGCCATCTACGCTCAGGGTGAACCACTGTTTAAGTTCAGAGGCCAGGGCACCAGGCCTTTTTGATGTGATGACGAGTTTTAGTGGTGTTTCTGTCCTCTTTTGCAGGTCTGAATAATACCTGAGAAAAGCCCTGCGACTATCCCGGTCACATTCGTCAAAATCGTGGAGGACAATAGTGACTCCCCAGAAGAAAAACCAGATCCGACATGTTTCGAGCAACGAGAGGCAAGACTTGTCACTCCACCCGCTTCCTGTATGCGACGTAAAATGGGTTAGCTCCCAGGGAGGTAAACTGCGCATATATCTGGACACAGATACTAACGCATAAGAATTAAACTCCGGATTGCATGGTACGCGATGTCGATAATGTCCGTCCTGTCATTAGAAATGGCTTGGCACAGAATGGAGGCTACCATGTTAGGAATAGAAAGACGTCGAGGGTCTCGTGAATCGAAAGTGAACGAAAGATGCCGTGCATGGTCGTAGATATTCTTCTGGTGTAATTTCGTAATACCTTCCATAAAGACATGGTCTGCCACGTTGTGTGCAAGGTTATGTGATTCGCCGTCAATGTATAAGATTTGGGATCCTTTATAGCGGCTCCAATCAACGTGTTCCTGCGCATCTAACACTCCTCGATATGCAGCGACATTTTTTGGATCAAATGATGAGGTCCTTGGTGGAGCTGCGAGGGAGAGAAACAGTTTCTCAAGGGATAACCAGTCAGGATGAGAAACTGAGCCTGGACATGTATCTCTTCATCAACCTCTGCCTCTAGTAAAACGTGCCAAAGGATTATGGAAGTCATACTCGAGAGTTTATAGGACACTATATCGCCCAGGCGTGGAAATCGAGGGGTAGAATCAGTCGTGCTCTGTTCTTCGATGGCTGTCTCGGAAAGAAGCCCCATTGTTGCAGTGAAAACATCCATACTCTTATAAGACTTTTAGCTCACACCCAAAACGCTCGTGCTGGAGCCAAGGAGAATCGAGTAGCTTACAGCATGTATTGTTCCTGATTCATCCTTACCCGCACAAAGGTGGATGATCCTGGTGCGCAGTGCAATTTTGGAATCAATGAATGCATCTGTCGTCTGCAGTATTGCGTGTGCAAGATAATCCATGGTATGTGGCGCATAAAGTTGCGAGATTGCGTCAGGTCTACCTGACAGCAGCATCCAAAGCCTAGACACTATGGCGGAAATGCTCACGCCTCGTTGAGGACAGCCGGAGAATATCTCGAGTGGAATTGTCAGAGCAGCTCCACGCGAGCAAGTAGTGTGGTTGTCTGGGCTTACAACTATTGATGTATTCCAGAAGATGCTTGAATAGGCGTTCTGGAATCCTGCTGCGATTGAGAGTGCCTGCTTGACAACGAGGGCACCGAGATCATAGGCCACGAAAATGAAAGTTCGCTTCGTGTCCTGCGGCTTCATTAGCTGGTACCATTCAAGAAACATCATCGAAACACCAACTCAACAGTTGGTCTATATTGACTGACCGGAGGAGCTGCTTTCCTTACAGCTAGCACATCGCGAAGAAGACAAAGAGCCTCCTGCTCGATGAAGCCTTCAACAAGATCTCCCACGAGGAAGCTGCGTAGGTTACTCTGAAAGGCAAACTCCCTCCTCTCTGTGTCGTTCATCAGGGGGAGAAGCTCCGAGAGGCTGTGCAAACAATCTCTTGTACGGAGGACAGAAACATGTATGATTCTATCGACGGTGTCATGTGTCAAAACTGATTCGGTCTTATATTCTAATTGACGTTCCCGAGTCGATAGGAACTTACTCAATGACCGGTAGCTCGGCATTCTGATCCCCGGTTGGCAACTCCGAGCCCTTCAATACGAGTTTCTCAAATGGTCTTATGCCTTTGTCGATGAGAGCATCATTGCCCTCCATTTTAGGGTCGTCTGACTGCTCGCCTGTTCCTGTCGGAGTGGCAGAGCTAGGCATACCTGCTGTTCTTTGGTGGTAATTCAGGAGAGAAGAAGGAAACAGAAGGGACCTTAACTTAAAAACATTGATCAAGCTCTGCGACACGAAACCCCACAACTGACGACCGAATCGATGAGATGCGAAGTTGGAGTTGGTTCGTCTGCCCAGAGTTGAGCAGTGCTGGCAGTCTGCGCTAACTTTCGACGACAGCACCGGGGATCACCGCGACTGGGGCACATCGAGTGATGAAGAGTACAGTGTACACTGCCGGTACAGAATAACACAGAATTGAGACTTCAGTGTTGTGAGGTGTCATGCAGTGTACCCGTAACGGTATCAAAGAGAGGGGAAGCATGTACGGAGTGGGTACATGTGGCCGAGGTGGTTACACAGCAGCAAATATTGTCGCCTTCGTCATCACCGTTCCTCCGTCCCATCAGCCAGATGATCCAGCCTTGCTGCAAGTTGGGTGTCCGAGATGAGGGGTTCCGACTCATGGTAATATTGCTGGGGCCTGCCATTCTGGCTGAATCGTCCCAAGGGCGTGCCACTAATCCAACTGCGCAATTGGTAGGCGATGGACGAGTCTGACTTTGATTCCGATATTTGGGTGAGCGGCGATGACCACGACGATCCGTTGCTCGAAGACGCGGCCTTCTTCAAGCTTGAACTGGTCGAGGATGGCGAACTTGGAGGCAAGTCTCTAGCTGTCCCATCCCGTTTGCGGTGCTCCACGTTGCTCTCGCGACTCTGTTGGGCGCTAACTTCAAAATTGTATTGCTCAGGCTTTCACACTCGGGGCAGGCCCGGCGAAAGGCAGCGCATGGTGGCGACCGAGTTCCACGGCGGTCGAAAGAAGAGACCCGCTTTCAACGTCGGTGCCGAGGCCAAAGCCATTATTCACGGGACGCTCGACGATGTTTCTAAAACACCCTCCACGCTCTTGGTCTATGACTTCAAATTCTTATCGCACCGATCTGCCCGCATCAAAACTGCCAATATCTCGTTCGAATTCGAGGCAATGAAAGGCGGTAGCAGCCAGGGCCCCACCGTCGTCGCTGTTGCTCCATATGCCAAACACATTATGATGCAGACTACTGAGTCAGTAACAAGAACCTTCGGCGGCGATGTTGGGATCCAGAGTGGAGTGGCTGTGAGTGGCAAGGCCGGGATTCGCATCGAGAGGTCCGCCGAGAAGACCACAACTCACGCCGCCGAAGTTGTCGGGAACAACCCCGCCGACGAATGGGGCAATCGCTTTGTCGCCCAGTGGTCTCTCGCGGAGAACGCTTCCCAGAACAGCGGCATCATGTCTTTATTCAGGGCCTGCATTCTCTTAACGCGGGACAACGACGACGAGTTCTATCTGCATCCCACCGTGCAGGCGACACCCGATTTGAGGACCCAATTGCGCACCCCGCTTTGGGGATTTCGGCGCCGCGACGATCCCATCAAGATTGTCCCAACAAGTCCAGCCATTAAGAGATTGGGAGGAGACATCGCTATATCAAGTTCGAACCTGAGCGTTGACCTCCTGGATAATTTGTGGGATTGTACGTTTTTCGCTACGTTCGAGGACGCTATTAAGGCTTCAAGGACGCACATAACCACCAGGGATGGCGCCGAGACAGCGACTGCCATTAAAGAGACCAAGTCGGCTATGTCCTAGGGTTGTGGCGATCGCGGCAGCCTTGCGCTCCCAAGCAGTTTATCAACATCCTCCCAGACTTCTCCGAAGAGGCCTACTTTTGACGCTGCCAATGCGCCCGGCGTAATATTGTGACCGAGTGAATGTGCAGAAGGATTGTGTCGATAATGAAAATGATTGGCAGGCATGTCTTCTGGGAGCACCCTCAAAGGTCCATTTCATTATTCGGAAGCGCTCAGCTGAGCCAATAGGTCCGAGTCCTACAGCATTGTGCACTTATTCCCTGTGCGTACTGCGTACAAGGCTCCGAAAGCAATGTACACTTTATGTACAGATCTACATGCAAGACTCAAAAACCCGCAGCCAGGACGGAGGAGGGCGAGCCTTGTGACTGGTCTTGAGGTTGTCAAGTCCATCAACTCCATCTTTTCGTCGCTTTGCACCTTCCAGTTTCCGCTTTTACCTGCGTTTTTTTTTTTTTTCGTGTTTCAGAAAAACTGGACTTTCTCTACGCGTCGACGAGCGATATGACGAGCATTGACATCGACGATGACTTGCAAATTCTCTCAGCTGACTTATACGGGTCGGATGCGGATGAGCACCATGAAGCTGAGCCCGATGGATTCCGCCAAGTCAGCGAGGATGAGAGGCTGTGGAGGGCGAAAGAACTAGACCAACAGTGTAGAGAGGTGCTTGGCATCCTCTCTCGCGACGAAAGGCGGTGGGATCAGAGTACCGGGAGCGAACATGACATACCTATTCTCGAACCGTGGAAAAAAGAAGTGCTAGCATCGAGGAAAGGAGATAGTAATGAGCCAGCCCGAGCGACCGCCCTTCATATCCTAGCAAGGTCAAAGTCAGACTTCGAAAAGTCTCGCAAGGATATCCGAAAGCAGTTGGTACTCTACCTCTTGGAAAGACAAGTCAAGGAGACAGTTGATGCTGTGTCTCAAAAGCAACATGAAAAGATGCTAGTCATCCAGGTGGCACTGTTCTACAACAACGACGAGTTCATTAATTGCATTGAGGACTGCCTTGGGGACCAGTTCCCCGACTATCTAGACCGCTTGGACGATAGCGGGAAAAACTGCCTACACCACCTGTTTACGTGGCCTCTTGAGCGATCAGGAAACAAGAAGGCTATGAGGAAGACACCAGATGAGAATAAGATATATCTCGGTCAATTAAGGAAGCTTGCCCTCAAAGCCAAGCCAGAAACCATTGCTGCCGCAGATAGTGATGGAAACACGCCAATCCATTACGCCATGCATATCAAGCAGTGTGCTGACCGGGGCGAGGAATATTTCCGCATCGTCAAGACCCTGATACTCAGAGCCGATGAAATCATGGTCAAGAATAACACAGTGTACAATAAGAAGGACGAGTCCCTAGTTTTGTACTACCAGAATGTGATTGACGCTTTACGGAAAGACCAAGAGGAAACGAAAAGGAGAAGGGATGCTGAGCAGAGGAGAAAAGATGAGGAGCAGGAACGGGAGGACATGAGCAAGAAGGCCCAGGCCATGCAACGACCGTTGCAAGAAATCAAAGACCGGAAGGGCCCTCATCAGGTGCAGTGGCTAGACGGGCGGGAAGAGGCTCGCGATACGATGAAAAGACGTCACTCACAAACCCGACAGGACGCTGCTGCAGGCGGTCTCCTTCCCAGAGACGATCGATGGGTTCGACATACATCTATCATCACTACAGACTACCCAGAAGGACACCAGCTTCGAAGAGTACCCACACCCGATCTTTCCAAAGGCATCCCATCAGTTCGACAGCCTCAGAAGCTACTGCCTGGTAGAATGCGTGACCAGTCGGCTTCAAGAGGCGAAGAAAAGGCTGGTATGGTCACCAGCTCAGTCAAAAATAACGACAGAACGAATCAAGATAGACCTGATATGAGGGCAAGCGTTCTCCTTCGGGATTTTGTCAAGGCCTATTACACCTGGACTAGGTCAGACTTAGGGGCGCGAGATCTGATTTACGGTAGAGGCGCTAAGGGTACGTAACGCACCTGGGTTAGTCTGATCTAGTTGGATCGAAGAGCTTCCACTGACAAAGCGGTTGGCTTAGGCTGGGCCACAAATCTGTACTTCGATGCCAGAGGCCTACGGGAGACTAAGGCAATAACGGACGTTTTAGACCGGATGACCGTCGGCGGCTTCGGGGCAACTCTTTCGTACGTGAGCATTCCGGCCACCCGCCATTCGCCGTCAACTCCGTTGCACCCTACAGACCACGCCAACCTTCCGGATCGAAACGTGCTGCCAGAAAATCCCCGGACCGGCCGCACTGATCTCGTAGCCGTGTTTGACAAGTTGCGCAAGTTCAAGGTGAAATCCATCTGGCGCCTGGAAGTCGAAGACAGACGCGAACCGTCGCACACGGACGTGGCCATTGAAAGAGCAATCCGAGGGACAGGGTCGAGTTCGGACGGGGTCTCACTGGACGTGATTTCTGTTCATAATTGGTTCGGCCCCCCTGCTATCTTGAACCAAAAACCGCTTCCTTTAGGCCATACGCTGACCTCATGCCTGATGCAGGGATTGGCGCAAGCTTGACTTAAGCACCGATGTGATTTGTTACGCTGCTCCAGAGGTCAAAGTTGTAAACTTGTATTGGAGTGGTAACCAGACCATTCTGCTAGCCTGGGGGTGCACCGAGGGGATACCAAGACTTCACTCAACCACAGGTGTGCAGAAAATCATCATCCACGCGTCTCCGGTACGTACAGTATTTGATGTGTACCTGACTTTCGCAACATCACCCTCTCTAACGCCAGAATTCTCCTAGGGGCTAGAAACTACAGACAGAATGAAGGAGGCGATCGAGAAGTTCGAAAAGAACTTGAAGTCGAATCTTCCGAAGGTCACCTTTGTCAACCCAAGTTCTGTGCGTTTCAGCCGTGTCAGATTCATTGACCATTGTGCCGGTTCAATTCTAACACCATATTATTTGCGCTAGAAACATGAAGCCAGGGGCAGAACGAAGAACGCGTCTGCTGCATTCAGAGAGCTCCTAGACGAGACAACGGTACCCAGAACACTCGAGGTCGAATTCACGTACCACATAGGCGAACGCTTTGCCGACAAAGACGCCGCAGAAGAGACGTTTGAGGATAGTAGTGACGACAACGGAGCGAAACAACATGCCTGGGTGGAAACAATGGAAAAGTTCCGCCGTGTGTTGATGTTGATGGTACCAAAGGAGCCTGCTCCGAAGAATCGAGTTAGAGTACGTCTCATACTTCCGCCTTCTTTACTCACATATGCACTCATGTTACTGCTGGCTAATGTTTCCGGCTTTTCCCTCATCTTCACAGGTTGCTCTGATCGACGACGGAGTTGATCTCGGCAACGTAGACATGTACGACGGAAGAGTCAGCATCAACGGTCTCAGCTTCCACCCCTCCGACCGCCAGGCCCAGCACCCGTGGCACTGTTCCACCGGGGGCCACGGCACGGTGATGGCCAATATGATCCTGCGCGTGAACCCCTGGGCCGAGCTCTTCGTCATTCGACTACACTGTGGCGTCTCGCACGAGCAGAAGAGGACCATCTACTCCCGCAGCGCGGCTGAGGCCATTCGAGCCGCCATCGACCTGAAGGTCAACGTCATCTCAGTTTCGTGGACTCTCAATATTGGGGCGATTGGGGCGCCGATGGGCACGGGATCGAACCATATGGTGGATGCCTCTGGCAAGCCGGCGAAGAAGAGCGGGGTCGACCAGCTCAGAGAGGCGATTGACAAGGTTAAGAGCCTCGGCATCCTCATGTTTTGCTCGGCGAGCGACGACATCCAGTCCAGCCCTATGAAGGCACTTCCATACGGCCAGCAGCCCGAGCACATCTTCCGCATCGGCGCGGCCCTGTGGCTTGGGCAGCGTGATCCGACTACCGAGAATCCAGATAGGATCGACTACGTAAGTGACGCGCGCCGATTTTCTTCACTACAGTTCCCTTGGGTTCTTTCCATCACTTCATATTATCTGTGCGGGGTTTTCCCCGAAACGAAAGGTCGAACAAGAACCGCCTGAAAACTAACACATACTTTCATCGCAGTACTTCCCGGGTAACCAGGTCGCCGAGGCCAAAAACCCTAAGTTCCAGGGCCCTCTCAAATACCACGACGGCTCCTCCGTCGGCACCGCCCTCGCCGCGGGCCTGGCCTCCCTGATCATATACCTCGCCAGGCTAGTGCAGGCCCGCCACGTCGAGAGCGGGCGGGACCCTGAAAAAGCCCACTTCTTCGATGGGGTCGCTAGGGGGTTAGAGGACCGGACCAAAATGAAGCAGGCGCTGGACATGATCGGCAAGAAAGGCAACTACCAGCAGGACAGGAAGTACCTTCCCGTGTGGGATACGTTCGGGCCTGCGACCGAGACGATCATGAGGTTGGGGAACTTTGGGCCGCCCAGGAGCGCGGAGGCGAGGTGGGACGAGCTGGAGCGGTTGGTGAAGTCGCTGTGGCTAGATTGAGGTAGATGGCTGCCCAGAGCACAGTTTTACGAATGGCGAATTATGATCTATTCCCAGCACAGGGTATCAAGTGATGTTTGCTCCGCACGCCATCCGCGCAATGGAAACGGGGACGAAAGGTGTATCCTTTTTCTTTTTGATACAGAACGAAGAAGTAGAAGAATAAGAAGAAGACATAAAGCGAGAGCCGAAGATGGCATACATGTAGTGATTGGATAGTCTGTGATTATATCAGAACCACGGGACTCGATGTTGACGTGGAGTTCGTAGGCGCCAACAGCCATAGGTTGGCTCCTTCCTTCGGTGAAACGTTGAAGCTGTAAAGAATGCAGTGTAGTGTCTGGCCCACATGCAGCGTCACGGTCTCTCTTTCCCTTACAGTTAAACTGTAAAAACCCCCGGTTGGTTTGTCTTTTTCGACCTACTCGGTTCCAATCCTTCATGTTGCCCTCAAACTTTGAAGCGCAGAAGCTTCCCAGTGTTGCCATCAAGTCTTCATATTTGCATCAGTCATAGTTGAGGTTCAATCCTACTTTTCACAACAGAACGTCTGGATATCCCGTCCGACAATCATTCTATCGCTTCCTACACAGAAATCGAATAGCTTTTTTCATCATCTGCATGTGCAGTTCGAACCCGAATGCCCACAGGCCTCTTCCCAAGATCGTCACACCGACCCCAGCCAGAAAGCAATATACACCACCAAAAGCAAGCCCCAGACCCGGAAACGAGTGAGCCTCATAAAAAAACGTACAATCCAAAGGATCATCGTGGAGCCATCGCCACCAGGAATCGTCTCGAGTCGCCAACGCGGTCTTCCGCCATATATTTACACTTCCAATCACTTGGGGAACAGCTATGGAATACCATAGAATTTACTAAGACTAGGAAAAGAGTCTAAGCGAGTGTCGACTCTACGCGGGGAATCAAAAAAAACTGGAGTGCGGCTGATCATAACACGGATTGTGGCATGCATGTCAATGCTCCTCGTGATAGATAATAACGTCTTCGAACTCCTTCAACGGTAGATAAGATCTAATATCGACTGCATAGCGATACACCTAGTCAGCTCCCTCAGCGAACCCGCAAGTATCCTACTAGATCCTTATAAGGCAATCACATTTCCCTTAGGTTCATTCTTATTTCATCTTAAGAAGCGCTAACGGCATATCAAGGGGCCGCCAAACTTATGGGGCATAAACAGAAAGATAAAAGCCAACATTAAACAGCAGCTAGATCTACCCAGTCCGAGTCAGACCAGGGAATAATCGAAAGTACCCACTTCATACATATATCTCTAATAGCCACCTCACTAGTAAAGTCTTTAGAAGAGCTAGTACAATCACACTTACTGTGTGACAGGTATCCAAGGGCATATGCAGGGAGTTCATATCATAGGTAATTATATACTACAAGTACCAGACCGCAACGGCGAATTCTAGGCACACCTTAGGCTATTTTAGTCTGCAGATCAGATAAAGCAGCTCAAGGAGGAAATCATAAAGCCCAAGAACAGGATGCAAAACCTCACGGTGCTGGACCAGAACACGCATGAACACTGGGGCAATATTAATTTTAGCCTGCAACCTACCGCGAACGCTTACTCTGCCCGCAAACTAGCTCTCGAGTTCTGGTGGCTCTCAAAGCCAAAAGAACACCACTTATCATACGACAAAAGCGTTCATATCCTCTTCTCACTATCATAACACCATGCACTGTATCGTCTATGCTGTTTTTACAACGTGATATACTGGATCATAACCGAAGTCACTTTGCCTGCTTTCGTTCACATGAACGAACTTCCAGGTTAATAGTCGAGTCGAATCTCTAGGAGCCTATCACCAAGTGCAAAGCCAAGATAACAGGTGGATAGATAAATACTGTGATGGGTCCGAATATCTCTGGACCATGAGACCCGCTCGAGTCTGAGATTTCGGCGACAGGGGTTCTGACAGGGATGGCACGGACGCGGCGGAGACGGACACGGAGACGGACACGGAGACGGACTTGCCGGCTCTGGCTCTTACTTCCATATTATACTCTTATGACTGTAGGCTGTGGTTTCCGAGTAACTTGAGAAATATAGATAAAGAACAACCGAGATTAGTATTTCTTCGCTGTCCATTCTGGTGTGCATGTTCTGTCACCCCAAAATTCCCATTGTTTCAAATCACGATTTCAGAAAGCAACAGTTTGCTATAGATCTTGGTTTCTTCTTATTAATGAGCAAAAGAAAACCTAGTTCAGGAACGTTTTAAACATGAGGGACGTGGGGGAGTTCACAGGAATCCCCCACTCTTCCTCTTGAAGCGTTCCATAACTTCCATTTATTTGCTCGACAGGGCAACGACACCAGGAAGCTCCTTGCCCTCAAGAAGCTCCAAGCTCGCGCCACCGCCAGTGGACACGTGGCTCAGCTTATCCTCAACGCCGTACTTGGCGGCCACGGTAGCGGTATCGCCGCCGCCGATGATGACAATCTTTCCGTTCGCGCAGGCGTCGACGGCGGCGTCGAGCGTAGCCTTGGTACCCTTTGCGAACTTGTCAAACTCGAAGACGCCGGCGGGCCCATTCCAGAGGATCGTCTTGCTCTCGTCAATGGCCTGCTTGAACAGCTTCTCGCTCTCCTCGCCGCAGTCCAGGCCCATCCACCCATCGGGAATGCCGTCCTTGTCCGTGGCGGTGCCCGTGTTGGCGTTCTTGTCGAACTTGTCGGCGGTGACAAAGTCGACGGGCAGCACGACTTTGACGTTGTTGGCCTTGGCCTTGTCCATGAGCTTGCCGACCGTCTTGGAGCCGGCCTCGTCGAAGAGGGAGTCGCCGATGGCCATGCCGTCGAGGGCCTTCTTGAAGGTGAAGGCCATGCCGCCGCAGACGATGAGCGTGTTGACCTTTTCGAGGAGGTTGTCGATGAGCTGGATCTTGTCGGAGACCTTGGCGCCGCCGAGGATGGCGAGGAAGGGCCGCTTGGGGTCCTCGAGGGCCTGGGCGAAGTAGTCGAGCTCCTTCTTCATGAGGAAGCCGGCGGCCTTTTGGGGAAGGTCGACGCCGACCATGGAGGAGTGGGCGCGGTGGGCGGTGCCGAAGGCGTCGTCTAAGAAGAGCATCGGGTTAGCCATGTTCCCCTGTATCTCACTCCCCCCTCTCACGGCTTTTGGGGGAAAAGCGCGGGGGGTTTCCTAGTTCTCAAAGCTGGGTAAACAAAAGAGGATGGGCAGTAGCAGAAGAAG
This sequence comes from Basipetospora sp. M8501, assembly GCA_037040375.1. Lineage (NCBI taxonomy): Eukaryota > Fungi > Ascomycota > Sordariomycetes > Microascales > Basipetospora > Basipetospora sp. M8501. The sequence continues at coordinate 12,473 of JAXQGT010000194.1, forward strand.
GATAACGAAGGGTATACGTACTGACGTAGACATCACCAAGAGCAGTGAGCCCCTTCCGGAACTCCTCGACCTTGGCCTTGTCGGCCTTGACCTTGTTCCCGTCCTTATCCTTGGACGAACCCTCCTCCTCGGCGTGGAAGCGCAGGTTCTCCAGCAGCACGACCTGGCCACCGTCGGCCTTGGCCACGATGTCCTCGACCTCGGGGCCGACGCAGTCCGGGGCGAACTGGACCGACTTGCCGAGGAGCTTCTCGAGCTCGGGGACGACGGGCTTGAGCGAGTACTTGGGGTTGGGGCTGCCGTTGGGGCGGCCGAGGTGGGACATGAGGACGACGGCCTTGGCGCCGTTGTCGACGGCGTACTTGATGGTGGGGACGGCGCCGGCGATGCGCTGGTTATTGGTGATCTTCTTGTTATCGTCAAGGGGGACGTTGAAGTCGACCTAGTGGGGTGGACGGAAAGAGAGAGATAGTCAGCGGGGGAGCTAGCTTGGGCTTCTAGTGTTTTCCATTGTGTTCTTGGAGCACTGGCTTTGAGCTCTTGATCATTTAAGCAGGGTCATGGATTGGGGATGGGTGAGGGACGCTCGGCTTACCCTGATCAGGACACGCTTCCCCTTGAGGTCGACATCAGTGATGGACAGCTTGTTGGAGAGCGACATCTTGGCTGTGTATCGCAATTGAGAGGGGAGGATTCGTGTAGTAAGAAGAGACAGCAGTGCCTTGGGCAATTGGTGAGAAGAGCAAAAGTATGGGGGTATCTTGGAGAAGTCTGGATGGGGTTTCTTTTTCTTTTCGCGGGAGGGAAGATTGGGAGAGAATTGAATTGGGAGGAAGGAAACAGGATGATTATTAGTATGACGCTATCAGCTCGTTATACTCGAAGCTATGTGAGGGGTTTCCGAGGGGGGCCAAGGTGGGGTGCTTTTCTTTGGCGGGGTAACAAACAAAAAGCTAAGCTGATTTTTTTTCGCATTCTTCTTTTTCTCTTCCGTCTCCCCTGGCTTGGGCTTATTATTGCTCTCTAAATTCGTCCGTGACGTCGCTTAGCAGTACAAGCGAAGGGAGCCGTTCCCGAACTGCCGGGAAGACCCAGCGATCAGAGAATTCCACCAACGTGTGGGTATTCTGCGAGTGTTCGATTGTGAAAACAGAACTTCATTCGAACACGTCGGTCAAGTACAGAACGCGTGCGTCTGAGTCGTCCCGGGTGTAGCCGTACATTAACGCTCAACCTTTGTGATCAACGATCTGAAAGCGGAATCGCACGAGAAGACCTCGGGCCGCGGAAGCTCCCCTCCCAAAGCTAAAATGGACGACGCGTGTTGCAACCGACGTATCAAACAAGGAGAGCTTCCTCCGTTCGATTGAGACGAATTATGGAGAAGGGATCTGATTGACTCGGCCATTGAAACTTTGATGGCCGATTCCGATCTGATGGGTCAGTACGGCTCCGCAGACCGCATGTAAGGACGGCAGAGGGAGTAAGAATAACCCGAAATTCCATCAGAGAGGAATTTCAAGGTTTGCTTCCGGACCTGTGATTTTTTGTGCCAACTTTAGAATTTATCGATGGATCAACCAAATTATATCAATCACACTCGTTGACTAAAGGCTTCGACGTCTCTGATCCCAATACAAATTCCCCACCCCCCTTCCATGTATAAGTGTGCAAGCTAGGCTCTGTGACTTAAAGCTAGGCTCTATATGTGGACGGGCTCTGCGGATTGAATATGGGCTCTGTATAGGCTCTGCGGATTAAAGCTGGGCTCTGTGGTTGAGTAACTACCTTAGATACACACACAGACCCTACCCTCTTGTCTCCATACACTGAGAGAACCCAGAGACCTCCACCGTCAGCTCGTAGCACAATACCGATCCAACTCGACACCCCGCCTCAGATATTTGATCGGATGAGTGTCTGCTCTGCTCTATACCCCAGTGGTATCATTGACTCCTTCCTCCCTCCCACCCTTCTAACAAAGTCCGATCTCGCCGTTTTGATCGCTTAAAGACTCCCCCGGTAAATACCGTCATCGCCGACATCATCTGCCAACGGATATGCCTGGGTTAGATGTGACGTCTAGCTGCACGCCTGTACGAAACCTCTATAAGCCTCCGGAACGAACCCACACATCGAGCTCTCCAAACCCTCAACCTCCGGCGGGGGCCGTCCGAAAAACCGCACCTTGCCGCCCGTGGTCACGTCCCTCCGGAATAGGAACCGCTGGCCGGTGTTGATGATCGTTCTGTCGTTTCTCCTGAGGTTCCAGCCCTCGACACGGCTAAAGTTACCGTAGATGAGCACCTCGACGGACGGGATGCCCTCCGGGCCAAACTCCCAGCCGACCAGCCTCATGAATTGGTCGGTCACTCCTCCCATGCCATATTCCCCCAGGTGGGCGTTGGCGGCGAGGAGAGCCTCGCTGACTTCGGGGAAGACGTTGGGAAGGTCCTCCTCCCACGAGATCTCCGGCCGAACGGCGAGGTAGTGCTCGTCATCCTCGGGCCGCGCGCGGACGTGAATGGCCTTCAGGCGGCCCTCCGTCCTCAGCGGGCGCAGCAGTATCTCGAGGTACTCCGGGATGCATGATCTAGATGCTTGCAAACCTTCTTTACCTGCGATACCAACACCGATGTCAGCACTTTGGATCATCGCAATATCA